>JBBPDC010000028.1:10104848-10119187 GCA_037974485.1 Hemigrammopetersius urotaenia
TATATAATGCTGCTCTTATTTTTGTTCTGTCCACTTTGCTGCAGTAACACTGCAAATCCCCATTAATAAAGGTTAATAAAGGCTTCATGTCGTATGTTGTGTGGGACTATAGGAAACGCAATTTCGTACGTGGGTGAATGACAATAAAAGCCGACTTGACATCATCGACACAAAAAAGATTCATTGACTCATTTGAAACTTGTGAGTCGGCTCGACGGACTGGTTGAAAAGAACCGGTTCAAAAGAACGAGTCATTCACGAGTCAGACGTCCCTGTTGGTCAGCTGTCCGAACGAAGGGTTCAGAGATTTAGACCCGGAGAGGAGACTTCGCGGACTGGGCATGTTCAGGTAAATTATAAGGTAAATTAGTGATGTGTATGTTTTCTGTAGTAATCTATGGCTTATTTTTTTGCATTATGTGTGTGTTTAGTTTAAAAAAAGGAGAATACACGGTTAGTTTGAGCTCGTTCAACGGATCTCTCGCTATGGAGCCGGGAGGAGTCGGCCTGGGATGAATATTTCCTAAATTAGAGGCGTTTTCACCTGTCAACCCTTTAAAACAAAACATTGTTACTACTAAAATCTGTATTTCATCACTGCGGTATTTATAACGGTTGTTGTGAGTCAACGAGCTAGCTCCTGGCTAACTGTCACGCAATAATATTAGGCGTTGACTGACACTACGGGGACAAAAGTATTGGGACACACCTGTTTTTCAGGGTTTGAGCTAGGCCTCTTCCAGTGAAGGACAATCTTAATGCTTCAGCATACCGAGACATTCTGGACAACGCTATGTTCCCAACTTTGTGGACACAGGTTGGAGATGGCCCTTTTTTATTCCCGCATGACCGTGGCCCAGTGCCCAAATGCAAATTACATAAAGGCATGGTTGGTCTAGAAGAATTTGAATTTGACTGATCCGCTCAGAGCCCTGTCCTCAACCATATCCAACACTTTTGAGATGACCTGGAACGGAGATTGCGAGCCAGGCCTTTTCGTCCAAAATCAGTGCCTGACCTCATTAATGCTCTACAGAATTAATTGGGACAAATTTCCCACAGAAACACTCCAAAATCTTGTGGAAAGTCTTCCAAAAACAATGTAAGCTGTTATAGCTGTAAAAGGGGGGGGGGGGTCATTGAAGTCCATGTTGGTGTAATAGTCAGGCCTTCCAGTACTTTTGTCCATGTAGTGTGGGTTAACGTTTGTCTGTTGTGACAGCTAAGCAGCGTTAGATAAACAAGGATCAGCTTCAGGTTAGACTGTAGGATGGAAACAAAGACCCAGCTTTAGATACTTATGTATTGTGCAGGAAGCCATATACTAAAGATTTCTAATCATGAAACAATGTATTGTTCCCCTGAATACATGCAGACTGAATTCTGCTCCCTTGAAAAGTTTATGCCCTTAAAACAGCCACAGACTCCTATTAAGTCTTTGGAGATAAACCTCAGCAAAGATTGATGTGTAGTGATTGTGTTTAGTTTAAAGCTATTTTTAAAAAGCCATTTTAGAGGGCCGACCGAAGTCATTTCCCTGCTGACTGCGGGGTGCAGCCTGTGGCTGCTGTTTTGCCGGAGATGTAGACTTGTAGTCCAGGAAATAATGTAATAGCCAAAGAATCTGGCCCTTCCTCAGACATCCTCCCCACCCTTAGTGTCGTTACTGACTAAGAAGCAGATGAGCAGAGGAAAGTGACAACATCCTAATTTCCCTTTCTGTGCTTGGCCATTGTAGGTCTTTTACTCACAGTAGACCAGAAGAAAGGAGTTTTGTAGGATTACAGAATGCACCATGAAATCATAAATGGTACTTTTAGACATTTTGACAACTTAAACTGACTACCGGGAATACCATGATGTTCCTGAACCGTGGTGTTCCTTAGTGTTGAGTAATTGTTCCTGTTTTACTCATATTTTGGACCAAAATGCTTTTCAAATGCCATGGAAAAAAACTAACCTTTAAAGGTGGCTGTAAACCAAATCCTGGTCTTAGCTGTTACAAATGTATATTTTCTGTAATTCTGTATATTTTCTCAAAAGCTGATAATGTCATGACTTGTAATGGTATGTAAGACTTTTAAATTAGAACAGATCATTATACATTTTATAATTCAGAACATATAGGATATCTAGTTAGCTTCCATAGCCTAACCTTAAATGGGATTTCAAAGATTTTACAAATATTCAGCTTAATTAAACGGTTAAGCTGTAAATAGTCATTCAGAGCAGTTGCTGTGTTCTAGGGAAATGTACTGACTCAGGCTTGTTTATAGTCAGTGGCAATAAGAACCAGATGTTTGAAGTGTTTAATGCGTCTAAAAGCTACCTCACAGAAAATGACAGGAAGTGATTGTGAAAATGCTATCTTATGCCTCATTTTATGATGGTTTGGTTTAAATTAAGTTTAAAAACTGTAAATATTTATTAAAATAAACACATTTGTGGGACAGAGGTACATTCAGTATATTGTAAAGCAAAATAGTAAAACCTTGTTCCCCAGATTTACCTCTCAGAAGACATGTTTTGGACATTTTGGACAACATGTGAACTAGGTATATGTGCGATGTAGACATTGAAACTCTGGTTCCTGTCAAAAACTGTAAAGAAATCTGACAGTAATGTCTTCCACAGTTTCAAATCAAACTACACCAAATGACTTGCTTCTTATCAATTGAATTATGCTGAAATTTTGTGAAAATGATGAATTTCCCCTTTAAACGTAATTTACATGTTTAAGTTTAGAATCCCATAACATAGGCAGTGACTAGTAAAAATTTCAAAGCCTTTTTGGTAAAATGATGAGTGTTGTATTATTAAGTTGTCATGGTGTAGTCTAATGACCTTCCAAATTGGAAAGTAAAAGGAAAGGGTTTAAAAAACACTCCTGAGGAAAACACAAGCAAGTATTTTCCCTTTAGTCATTCAGTGGTTTCTATTCCTGGATTAATTGCCAGTCTGGTGTGTTTTGGAGATGGACTGTGCACAGTGCTATCCTTATGGTAGCATTTTAACAGTGTGAGCTAAAGATATAACTCACATTAGACTGGTCATTTGTTTTTGTCTACTAAGGGACGTGTCACAGTTGTCCTCTCTTTTCTGCATTCTGCTAACTTTTTACCGGTGTGTCACACAGACATGAGGCAAAGAAATATTTGGATTTTTTTGTTTGAGGAAGCAGTTAGTTTTATCTTGGAACCACAACACTCAAATCTGCTTGTAAAGACAGAACACACGTGTGTGAAATATTTCTTCTTAGACTGTTAAGCCTTTTTATATCCAGATGCTAGCCAGAGCTGTGGTCAAACCTTAAGATCAAGTCTCGAAACCAAAGATTGAAACCTTTTTTTTATTTAAAGGCACAGAGGCAGTTAGCCTCCTGATGCTAACACACTTTAAACGAACAGTATGTCCCACAGATCAAAGGTCAGTCTAGTGTGTTGGAACTGTTTCGTGTGCCATCTATGCAAGGTATGGTAGTGTCATGTTTGAGCACTTTGGGAAACTGCTGGTTGCACTTAGCATTCTTTTCTTCTCTCCGGCACGTTAGGGTTGTAAATCAGAAACCTCAAACTTATTTACGGTCTTTGTAATGTATGTCAGAAGTTTAGTTGTAACATTACCCGTTGGATCACAGAAGAAAATGCTCTGGATCACTAATGCTTCTTTAAACCTTCAGCACTTTTTCAAGGGTACTGGGTGATGTAAAAAGTGACTGTCACTTAAAATTTTACTCTCCAAAAGAAAGTGGAGCACCCAGCATAGAGAAGCTCTTGACTTTGTACATGTTTTAAAACTCTCATTTAAACATGATGAGGAATGTTAATGAGGAGTTTGTCAGTTGGTTTAATATTTAATGAATCCACAGTCAAAGCAGAGCCCTTTGAAAAATCCTTTTGAAAAATATTGCTTTTCTGTTTTAGTTGTGGAGATGATCCAGCTGTGAGGGTCTTAGTATGTTGTGGTATTTTATTTGTGTTTGTTCCAGTACGTCAATTGTATTCTGCTGGTGGTGAAGCTTTTAGAATTTGTATTCCAATATGTACAAGTTTAAGAAAGAAA
This sequence comes from Hemigrammopetersius urotaenia, assembly GCA_037974485.1. Classification (NCBI taxonomy): domain Eukaryota; kingdom Metazoa; phylum Chordata; class Actinopteri; order Characiformes; family Alestidae; genus Hemigrammopetersius; species Hemigrammopetersius urotaenia. The sequence continues at coordinate 10,108,911 of JBBPDC010000028.1, forward strand.
AGACTTTTAGCTCAGTAACTTTCATTTATAAAATGTTTCCAGGTAATTGCAAGTTTGAGGACAGTAAGACCAAATACAGGGTTGCCACGGGGTTGTAAAAGGTAGTAAATTAAACTGGGCCAAATTAAGGCCAGTAAAAAGTAGTAAACGTCATCTGACGAGGTAGTAAATTTTTGAAGCCCCATCCAACTGGGGATGTGTTTTTCAATTTTTTAAACTTGCGTGCATCCCCTTAAATTATTAAACTTGCGTGAATTGATTTTTATGTTGCGAGTAGGACCTGAGTGATAGGAATGATGTCACGTGACCGTGCGCACGCGTTGAATCAGTTCGGGTACCCGGGTGCCTCGCTGCCAAACCTCTGCGCGAGTTCGCAAATAGTGTATTTCAGATCTGGGCAAATGCGAGTTTTCAGACCTCTGGCCGGAGGAATCAATGTTTAAAGGACTGGCTTTGGCAAGTACTTGCAGGCTTACATGCTCTCTTATACGTCTCTCTCTCGCTCTCTTTGTCATTGTCGCGCTCTCTCTACATGTGTCTCTCTCTCTCATTGTCGCACTGTCTTTACGTGACTCGATCGCTCTCTCTCCTTGTCTCTCTCTCTACCTGTCTCGCTCGCTCGCTCTTTCTCTACGTGTCTCGCTCGCTCGCTCTTTCTCTACCTGTCTCACTCGCTCTTGTCGCTCTCTCTCTCTCATTGTCGCTCTCTCTACCTGTCTCGCTCGCTCTCTTTCTCTCTCGTTGCTCTTTCTCTACCTGTCTCGCTCGCTCTTTCTCTCTCGCTCTCTCTCGTTGTCACTCTCTATCTGTCTCGCTCGCTCGCTCTCTCGCTCTCGTTGTCGCTCTTTCTCTACCTGTCTCGCTCTCTCTCTCGTTGTCACGCTTTCTCTACCTGTCTCCCTCGCTCTCTCTCTCTCTCGTTGTCGCTCTTTCTCTACCTGTCTCGCTCACTCTCTCTCTTGTTGTTGCTCTCTCTTTACCTCTCTCGCTCGCTCTCTCTTGATCTGTGTGTGTGTGTTGGCCTGCTTATGTGTCCAGTGATGAAGTGTCTTACAATTTATTTTTTGTGTAATTTCCTTTCTGCTTGGGTCTAAAAAACACCTTACAATTTAAATTTCTTTGAATTGATTTATTTTAATTTTCCAACATGTCCACTGTAGAGGACAACGGGACCTGAATTTAAAAAATAAAAAACGTGAACAAGAACACATTTAGTTTGATAAAAACAATAAAATTCTGTATCTCTTCAGTTGCTTGCAAGGAAAAAGAAGTCTTGGGTCAGCAGTGAATTATAAGTCCTAGAACATCCTCTGGATAGTTTAGCTGTGATCGTCCTGGTTTAATTTTAGGATAAAAAGAGGAACATCTTGCATTTACTGCTCCTCATGTATGTCTTGCCATTGCAGTCCCAGCATGCAAACCCTCACAGGACCATCACTGGAAAGCCCAGGATCTCCTCTACATAACACCATAGGGCTTGATGGGGTCTCTCCAAATACTTAAGGAAGATACAAGTGAACAAAATGTCCCACTATAAAGGACATAAATGAATGGGCTGGGTCTCAGGAGGTTATTAGCTAGTTTCCTCCCCTTTTTTTCAAGGCCCTAACTGAACCACTTGTTTCAAATTCCAATGTGTAACTGTTCATTATGAAGGTTCAGTCTGTCGTTTAACTGTAAACTGTTCATTTGAGATATTTCAATACTTTACTTGTCACTTTACTTAACACTTTACGCTGCGACAGTTGAAGCTTGAAGTCGTGCTGGTAGTAAAAAAAAATATTGTGAAGGTAGTAAATTCAACTTAAGAATCTCTGTATAAACCCTGAAATAAGAGCATCTGCCCTGTACTGCTCTCGTGTGATCTGTTAGTTAGGTTAAGTCATTCAGGGCCAGGGCTCTGTTCACAAGTATCATTTAAATTGCATTTGTTTTTGTTTGTTTTTTTACCCACAGATTTCTATCATGGATGCAGAGATGATGCCAAAATTCACATCGAAAGATGAGGAAATTGAATACTGGAAAAATTTGTCCCTGAAGTACAAGAAAAGGTAAGTTTTTCATGATTGTGTACATTAAAGGCTACTAGACTGGCCTTCAGTTTGGTGTGCTGTAAACCTGAGTATTTGTGGACTTGCGGTATTTTGTTGGTGTGCTGTCAGCACACGATCTTGGCAATCTTCCATCCTTTTCTATTCTAAATCTATTCTATAAAATTAAATCGGTCTCTTATGCTCCAATAAAGATCTCACTAAAAGATAATTTGAAAGACATCTTTAAGTGGACTATTAACTGTCGACTGGGCAGTATAAGTACTTATTTCCCTGGTACAGGTATCATGCGAGCAGAATGGCCTACTGTGGCACCTTTTGTAATGATAAAAAGAAAGAAAACACAGGCTGTACCTCTGACTGATGCTGACTCCAGCAAAGAACTATAGACACAATGTAACTTGACAATGTTCTACGCAGTGGTATTCAGTATCTCCCAGTTAATGTAGGGACATTTGCATAGGTGGTCACACATTCTCACTCCGCCCGCAGATGCATAAAGAAGGACGGATCTCAATAATTGACGTAACACGTAACTGTTGTTAAAGAAGTATCATATGACTTACGTTTGTGTCCTGTCCTCTATTGTCCTTTTCTAGTGAGAACTTTCTTAGGCCCCAGGGCCTGTTATTAATGGTCTGACTGTAGCAGGCAACTTTTGTGACTGTGTGAGTTTAACAAGGCTTAGACCTATGTATTTATTTTCAGCTTCACTATCAAATGACTGTTCCTGTTTTGTGGACGTCTGAATGAACAAACAGTCTTTATTATTCTGCGGGGTTGTATCTCTGGATTGTTTTAAACATTGTTTAGCCTTTACCCCCTTATATTTGAACCATACATGTTTCTTTCACCACAAAGTTGTTGGTGGGTTTTTTTAGCCACAAGACCATAAGAAACTGACCTAGAAGAGAGTGCATGGTGCCCAGTTGCTGTTGGCTCTAGTTTTAGGTCAGACAGGCTGTCTGTTGGATCAGCTGCTGCTGGCTTCTGTTCAGTTTGGAAATGACTTTAAACACACTTCTGAACATGTGCTGAAACCCTCTGGTCTATCGGTGTAACAGTTGTGAAACACAGGAAGTGTCAAAATACCCTGGAATGTTGTCCAAAACATTAACCTTGGAAGAAAACAACACTGACGTGGTTGACACACATCAAACAAAAGACTGAAAAGTAATACTATGGTTTTTTTTTACCAGAACTCTCCACACTTGTAAAGCTTTTTAAATAATATAAATATTTTTGTACCCCTTGTCCCTACCACAGCCTCAGATCTTTGTGCAGAGCATTGGGACAACATTTATGTATCTCAATCAACCATTATTTACATTATTCTGTTACTTTAGTTGAGGAACCTAAGCTAAAACAGGAAGGTGGGTTGAGCTTTTGGTTTTGTGCCGTTTCCCGTCAACTTAAGTGTTATTTCAGTTTTTGCTGATGAGGTTTATAATGCTGTGACAGGAACATGCAAAGGAAAATACTTTCAGACTTGCATGCTTGGCACAAAAAGAAGAACTTCATCTCTAGGCCAGATAGTCAGATTGTTTAGATCATTTCCTGCCACCCACTAGCGCCCCCCCCCCCCCACACACACACATACATTCTAGGACTCCAGACAACTGACCTATTCAGGGGTCACTGAGAACAGCAGGTCTGTTAACCAACTGGACACAATGTCAGCACATTTGGGTAATCCAATGATTTTACGTAACTCCAGTTCTTTCCTGTCATGAGCACTTGGTGCTCTTTCAGAGCAGATATCAGCAGTTGCTAAATGCAGTCTTGTCTTGTTTGTGTTTGTGTGGAATTGGATATTACCCATGAATAATCATTACTCCCTCCTTTCCTTTTAACATGAGTCTGGCTCTGACTGAGGGTAATTTGTACATTTATTATTCACAGTAGGAACAGCTGTCAGACCCATGATTACCAGGCGCCCCTCCTTTGTGTCAGACTGTGTTCAAGTTGCCGTAGTCAAAATGCTGAATATATGAAGTCCCCGAAGGCTTGGGCCACAGCAGTGTCTCCTGAGTGATGAGCCTGTCTGATTTGGGTGTGTGCGTCTCCACAGTTACCATGATGCTCAGGAGGAGCTGCAGGAGTTCCAGGAGGGAAGCCGTGAGCTGGAGGCTGAGCTGGAGGCTCAGCTGGGCCAGGCAGAACACCGCATCCGAGACCTGCAGGCAGAGAACCAGCGGCTGAAGAGTGAGGTGGACGGTCTGAAAGTATGAACCCGCTTTTGCTCTTTTGTACCCTTTTATTTTTCCTCTGAATAAGAAATTAAGTGAAATAGGCCCTGGAATCTGCTTGGCTGGAAGAGTCAGTTGACTATATATTCTGGCCATAAGCCCAGTACAGGCTATAAAAAGGTCTAGAGGTTAATTCTGCAGTGCACTGTAATTGGATGTTAGGATCAGGTAGGAGAAAATAGAAAAGCTGGCTAGAAACACCTTTTACACAAAAGACCCTGATTGTTCCTGAAGGCAAAATAGCCTTTATAACGATGTTACTTTCAGTTACTTTTCAGAGGGTTTACAGAATAAATACATTTTCTGCCCTTCTACTGATATTACCATGGTCCTAAGAAAACGGGACACCACGCTGCCAACAAAACAGTGTAGGGATTAGAAGTTTAAAATAAACAAGATGAAAGTGGGTTTACTAGCTGAGAGTACTTGAAAGGATTCCTCATTACTTAACCTTTCCCTTTCCATGCATACTAGTGCACCTGTGAATGACTGCCAACACTCTGATTCTTGCCTTATGTCCTTGGTTGTATTGCACAGGAGAAACTTGAGCAGCAGTACGCACAGAGCTATAAGCAAATCTCCATGCTAGAGGATGACTTGGGCCAAACACGATGCATCAAGGAACAGCTGCACAAATATGTCAGGGAGCTGGAGCAGGCCAATGATGACCTGGAGAGAGCTAAGAGGTACACCAGAACCCAGCTGTACCTTTTTTTACCGTTGGAGATTTTGCATAAGAAAACAGATAATGGCACTTTATCCCAGACCATAACGGTTGACACCCACTAATGCATTCCTAACTATGCATGTTGTATGCCTGACTTCACTTGCACAGAGCGACCATTACATCACTGGAGGACTTTGAGCAGCGATTGAATCAGGCCATAGAGAGGAATGCCTTTCTGGAGAGCGAGCTAGATGAAAAGGAGTCTCTACTGGTGTCTGTGCAGAGACTGAAGGACGAGGCCAGAGGTATGCTGCAGACGTCACTGTTTCCTTTCCTACTGTACTGTTAATTATGTAGGGGGTCCTTGAGTCACAACACAGATCCGTTCCTATGAAAGTGATGTAGCCCTAATTTTGGTCAAAACACACCGTAGCCTAAGGCTAAAACATAAACTTAGCCACAGAAAAAGGAAATGGACATGAATATACTGTACTTGTGCACTTTAACAGAAAAACTGTTTTAACAGTCCAGATTGGCGTAGGTAAGCATACTGGGGGATGCCAGCTCCCTCACTTATACACTGCGTTACTGCATATTCTGCATATTCCGTGTATACTACATATTCTTCTGCAATGCTCAACTAGTTTGTCCACGTAGTCCATAAGTATGCCGCTAACGGTGTAAGCCGAAACACTCGTCTTAATCTTTTAAAGGTTTTATGGAAGTGAGCGTTGTAAACTGTTGACTGTTGTAACCTGAGGACCCCTGTAGTTGAATTTTTTGTGTGGTCTGAATGGGGTTTGTTATGGACAACTCTGTGCTGTGCAGACTTAAGACAGGAGTTGGCTGTGCGGGAAAGGACCACAGATGTCACCAGAATGTCAGCACCAAGTTCTCCAACGTTGGACATAGATAAAATGGACACCGCAGTACAGGCCTCCTTGTCTCTTCCAGCTACACCAGTGGGAAAAACCATTGATCATCCTTTTATGAGTCAGAAAGGTATACATATCTACCGCATGATTTTTTACATCTGTATTTGTATTGGTAATGTGATTATTTATTATTATGTTACTCATTTTGTTTGTTTTTCGTGTGTCTTAGTTTTGACCAACGGTTGTGGAAGCTCTCCACTCACCCCTTCAGCCAGGATCTCTGCTCTCAATATTGTTGGTGACCTCCTACGGAAAGTTGGGGTAATTCTTGAAATATTTTTTTCATGGTGTAGCATGCACATTGTTTACGTTCCGCATTGAGCTGCTTGTTTGTAAAGGGCAGCATAGTGATAGCCAGGTGTCCTCACAGTAGGCAAGAGTAATCGCATGTGTGCATTTCACCACTTTCACAGGCTCTGGAGTCCAAATTGGCTGCCTGTAGGAACTTTGCCAAAGATCAGGCAGCAAGGAAAAACTACAGCACTGGAAATGGCAACCTCATCAACAGCAATGCCACCAAATTCTCTCATTCACTCCATACAACATACTTTGACAAAACGTGAGTAGTCCAGTTGTCCTTAATCGGTATAGTACTATTAGCTCCTTTGTTCTTGGATATTATAACATAATTCATTTTTACTTTTATTCTGCTCTTTTTTAATGAATGTGCTATAATCCTAGGAGCTGTGATGTTTCTGTTTTTCCAAACCAAGACATGTGATTATTCATGGTTTGTTCTGTGTAGGACTGTGAACGGATTGGACCCTGGTGCCCTGACTGCCATGGCGTCCCCGCGAGCCGTATCTCCTCCTGGCATGTTGCCCCTCAGCGTGTGAGAGATCCATCTGCTGCCTCCACACAAGCAGCCAGACACCATGGAAACAAACGGAAAGGACATTTGAAAAGCCTGCCGCTTTGTGTGCGTATGTGTTTGTGTGTGAGAGAGAGAGAGTGAGTGAGTGAGTGATAAACTGGGCAGCAGTAACGTTGTGCCTCGCGTGTGTGTGTGTCTTGACAGGTTCATGTCAAGACATGGTAGCACATACAACTATGTGTTGGTTGAGCCCAGTTCCGAAGAGGTCTCTGCATTTCTCACTTCTTGCCCTTTGGTTTTTTTACTTAATGCCAGCTGACAAAGGGCCTTAAGGCCACTGCTTTGTTTTGGTTTTTTCTAATGTGTTGCACAATGAAAATACAGTTTGGGGAAAAAAGGGATTTCTTTTACAGCAGCATTATACTTGAAGTGCGTACACATGTAAGTGGAGAGGATCAGAGATGCAGCTCCTTTTCATAACCTGGACTGACTGAATTAAATGTATCCAGATTTCAGCGTATCATTAGCAGTACCTTAGGCAGAGAGCAATCGCTTGACCATGATTAGGGACTACTAAAATAGCATGGAAAGATCGCCTGCTCTTCGTAGTGACCCTATAAATTATTAACAGGCTTTTGTGTCTGTCCTGGATGCTGCTTCACTTTGTTGGTTGGATAGTTGCTGGCATTGGGGACACCTTTTTCATCATATTAGTTTTGGACATGTACCGTGACAAAGGGATAAAGTGAAAAGATCCAAATAGAGCACGCTACAAACACTCAGACTTACTGTAGTACAGGATTAATGTTTGTCCAGCCAGCATCCTTACAGTGGTTAGTTTGTGGAGGGGGGGAAAAGATTTTTGTTCATATGCTATGGTTATGTAAATTGGTTTTTTTTTTCTGGTACAGTGTGACTGTTGTCACTTGAAGTAGATTGGTTTAAGAATCGTTAGTGGTTGCGTGAACCCTGTCTCTTTTCCATGTGCTTCTTAGTTTTGCTGGTGAGTCTTACATTAACTGTGGGTCGATTTCACTCGCAGGGAGAATATCATCCTGTATTTCTCACAGCGCTCCTCCTCATTCAGCGCAGTTCAGGCTCATGTATACCAGCACTTTGAAAGCAACACACATTTGGAGCACTTTTCAGCTTTATATACTTGCCCCCTTAGTGTTTGATTTAACACAGTATATTAAGTTACTGAGCACTCTTGACTGTTTGCTTTGTCACATGTATATAGGTTTGTAAGCATTGTAAGTTTTTGCTCAAAAAATTTGTACATACCAACATCGGGCCTTACAGCTCATTAATTTATTTAAGATTGTTTATGGTATGTTTTGAGATGAGGAGTGAGTTTTACAAATTGTACATTGTTTAAAAAGTCATATGATAAAATGGTTGTCCAGTAAGTGCAAATAAAGTACACAAAGTCATGAATATGTGGTCCATTTTGAGTGTGGGGACGATGTATCACCTGATGGGTATCATCTGACATAGAATTGCTTTTAGTTGCAGTGTGATGCGCTATAGGTCACATGTGAACAGTAGGAAAACAATTCCCTGGAAAGTACCATTTGAGGTCAGAATATCTGACGCAATGTATAAGGGACAAAAAGATGGTATTAAGTGTCTTCTGAGCTTGTTTTTGTTCCACCTGCTGTTGAGGCCATTTGAAATGTTGGCACTATTCCAGCTCTGACTTTAGTTTCAGGACTGGTATTAGAAAGGAAAATGTGTTTTTGCCACGATTTCTTATTTAAATAATGGAATTACCTTTCTATGGGTTCACCTGGCTTCTTAACTTTAGCAAATGAACAGATCACATAAATGCCAAACTATTTTGGTTTAATAGCTAGACCTTCTGACTTTGTCTTGAACAAATTCAACTACTTCATTCATTATCTAAGATGCTTATTCTTAACCAGGGTCATGTCGGGTGCTGGAGCCCATCCTAGTGGTAATAGGCAGAGAAACATCGGACAGTCGGCCAATCCATTAAAGGCCAGACACACAGACAAATACAAATCATGTGAACATTCAGTTCAATTAAATTTTATTTATATTGCACTTTTTACAATCAAGTTGTCACAAAGCAGTGTAGCCCCTAGTGAGTAAGCCAAAGGTAACAAGTGAAGAAAAACTCCCTCAGCTGGAGGAAGAAACCTCGGGAGGAGCCAAGACTCAAAAGGGGAGCCTGTCCTCCTCAGGTCGACCCAGAGAGAAAGGAACGAGAGTCTTTATGGGGATAAATAGCAAGAGAAGGCCTTCATGAACAAGATTATTAACAGATGGGCCATCTATGGCTAACAGAGTTGGTTTCACTAAGTGTCCATAAGGTAAAAATGCAGTTACGCCCAGGGATAATTTAGCATTTCCAGTTGTAAAATACGGGCAGAAGTGAAAAATTGCCAATTATTCTGCTGTTAAAACAAATGCCTGAAAACCTTGAAAAGCTGTTGGTTGTTCTCAGTTAGTTTTGTGTCAAATGCAGTGCAAGTATAAACAAAATGGAAAGGTTTTAAAAGGAAAACATGGCAGACCTTGGTAGAACACATCAAAGCATGAGAGCTCAAATGCCTTGAAAATACAAAATGCACAACAACAAAAAAAGAGAAAATAGAAATCAAAAGAAAACTATGTTTTAGCGTCATCTACTACCAAACTGTTTCTGAAAGTAATATCAGTACAGCTGTATGAGCCTCAGCAAATGGGTATCCATGAGTAAGCAATGGTACACATGCCTCAAATCACTATGTGCATTGGTGTGAAACATGCTTTCACTGGACTCTATAGCAGTAGAAATGCCTTTTCATCAGTGATGAATCAGCTTTACTATCTGAAAGTCTGATTGATGAATCTGGGATTTGCAGATGCCAAGAGAATTCTACCTTGGACCAACAATACAGATTCATGGGGGAGCGATGATGGACATGGACTGTTTTTTCAAGATTGGGGTTATGCCCCTAAGTAACTGTCACATGGGGGGTGCGCGGGAGTGGTGAGGCAAGGCACAAACGCAAGGTTCATTTTGATGGTTTTTATTAACAAACTCAGACTCGACATATACAAAACAAAGAGGCACGAGGGCCTAAACCAAAAAGCATTCTAAACAGAAGACACAGGGGGACCTGGTAGTGGGTTGACTGACAACTCGATCCAAAATTCTTAAAACGTATATACATAACACATGAGGACAGAAACCAATGATCTAACAAATGATCATGTGACTAAAACACAGGACATCTGACAGAACATAACTCCGATACAAACACACACACACTTTTCTATAATAAAAGTCCTTTGTATAAACTTAAACCCACATTGGCAGGGACGTGACAGTAACGTTAAAGCTACAGCAGAAACGCATTTTAGACAATGAAAGGCTTCCAACTTTGCTGCAAAGGTTTAAGGGAAGATGTTTTCAGAAGGACTGTGCCCCAGCATAGGCCGTAAAAACAGTTTGACAAGTATGGTGTGGGGTGTGAACTACAGGGTGGGCCATTTATATGGATACACCTTAATAAAATGGGAATGGTTGGTGATATTAACTTCCTGTTTGTG
>JBBPDC010000028.1:10119287-10186555 GCA_037974485.1 Hemigrammopetersius urotaenia
GGGCCTTGGCCAAAGAAAGTGGCTATGAATTCCAGACCTTCAGCCGTCAGTCTGAAGGTCTGGCTACGCGAGACTACTTTGGAATGAACTGGAACTGAGATCGGGGTGGCGGGTCTTCACAGCTCATATCAATGTCTGTCCTCATAAATGCTCTACAGAATGAACCGCCACAAATTTCCATAGAAACGCCAAAATCTGGTGGAAAGCTGTTATAGCTGCAAAAGGGGGACCAGCATCATATAAAAATCTATGTATTTCAATGCAGTGTCATTAAAATCCCTGTTGGTGTAATGATTAGGCGTCCCAGTACTTTTGTCTATATAGTGTATGATAGATAGACAGACAGGCAGGGCAGACAGACAGGCAGGCAGAAAGTGTCTGTGTGTATGAACTGTATGATGTGCTGCATAATGCAGGACCAGCTATTCTCCCCCATGAATGAAATGCAGATCAGCTCAGTAACACTGAACCACACTGAGGATGGGACTGTTTGCTGTTTGTGTTTGTGCATATGAGAATTTGTGCTTCTCAGAGACTCAGAGAGGCTCTTGGGAGTTGTACTTACATGAGAGATGGGCTGAAGGAACCAGCTGGTAGTGAGGGCCACCCTCAGCTCCATAGCAGCCTGTTGCCTAATTACCTTTCTTTTTTTCCTTTCATCCGCGGCTGGTTACATACAAGAGATGTGTATGTGTATGTACCCTCCAGTACCCTGAAGGAATTAGCTTTGCGTGCACTGTCAGTGCCAGCCCTATCAAGTGGAATCTGAGGAAGAAGAAAGTTTCTTGCGATGATTTGCCAACATGGGGTGCTTTCTTCTTGGACCACACATACACACTTTCTATTACATGCAGGACAAACTCTGTTTCTTCAGACAAATGCACAACATACAGCCTCAGATATCCACAGATGGTGTCTACGGACAGGATGTGCCGTGCATCCTGTCTCGTTCAACACACTGGTCTCCAATAGGAGCACTGAGCACTGGCACGCCGTTGGGGACAGTGAAGTCTTTTCAGTCATTCAGAAATCACACCTGCTGAAGGAGTGAAATACTGTTGCAATAAATATCCTAGAGGAAAGTGTGCTGTTATGTCAGAATACCGTCTAGACAAAATTACACACCAACTCAAATCAGTCTGTCCAGCTAAGCAGGATTAATAATAATAAGAGTAACAATAAAAATCAACCCAAAGCAAAATTATATTAAGTACTAACAAAATAGCAACATGCCAATATTCAAATATAAACCTAACAACAAATACAAGTAAGCATATGAACTGTAGATGAAAACAGTTATAATTAAACTGAAAGTAAAAACTACGGAATATAAATTAGTAGATTTCATAAAACACCATGAGGCAAACTTATAATTAGCTGATTAAAGGCTTAAGTAGAAAGGAAGGTCTTGAGTTTGCTTGTGAAAGAACAGGCAGAGATGGCAGGCCTTAGGTTAATAGGCAGTGCTGTGCAGGTCTGTGGCTGGTGATAAGAGTGCCTTGGGAGAATTAAGCATCAGAATATGTTTGCCATCTTTGTAGATCGCATATAAGAGACATGCAATTTGGCGAATAAGATGTTATTCCCCTAGATCAGTTGCCTCCAGTTCTATTCATCACCTTACATGATAGCTGTGGAGTTTTTTCCTTTTCTTACCAGTTATCTCATTGGCTGTGAAGGCCTGTGTCTGTTCTCTTCTGTCTCTTTATGATAAGCCCGACTGGGCCTTTTGTGGGAGCCAAATGTTAATGAGTGTTATGCAATGTGTGAAAACTTTGTCTGGCGACATTTCTGCGTGCCGCAAAAGTAAACAGCGAGCGGTGAGAAGCGATGTGATTTAGCGATTCAGGAGGGGATTCGCCTGGCTCGCTCTGCTCCCCTCTTATCTTTTGTTCTGCTCTGTTCCCCGCTTCTGTTCCACCATCGGAAAGCGGGCCTTGTGATCTTGAGCACTTGAAAGGGGTTTCAGGGAGCAGAAACTAGATCAGTATTTACTGCAGGACGCGAAAGGTTACATAAGAACTCGTTTGGCTTCGACATGGAACCCACAATCCCAAACCTCCGAACTTTGTGACTTTGATATTCAAGATGAAGTGCCTGTCTGTGTCTGCGCGACTATCCATGTTCTTCTGAAGTTGAAAAATCCAGAACAACCTAATGTCAACTTCTTCTTGTCGCTGACTTCGAAATGGCTGTTACTCTACTGTAGACCTCAGAGGTCATGTAGCATCTTTTGGTATTTACACTGGGAATAATAATTGCACCAGCACAAAAAATTCAGTCAGATACTATTATATAATAACACTATCAACTCAGTTTTAACTGTTGCAGCCACCAGACTACACGCCCTATGTTTTCTTGCATTTTATTTATTTATTGCTCCATTTATTTGAGTATGTTTATGTACCAAACGTAGGTATTTTTTACATGACCATTTTACACTATCCAATGTCTATTTACCTTTTGGAGTTGTTTTTGTTACCATGCCTTGTGTAATATGTGTAAAGGATTGCTGTTCTGATTGGATGGTTTGTGTTGCAGCTTATCCAAAAAGCAGTCCTGACACTGCCTGTAGCTTCAGCAAATGATTGGGGCTAGCCTGTTATAGGGTTAGTAGTAGAATATATGTAATTCCATTAGTTTTATGACATGTCAATAACAATGAATTGTTAGATTAGATTAGATTGACTTTATTAATCCCACAATGGGGAAATTCCTTAGAAACAGCAGCAGTAGTGAGAAAGACAGTTTAAAAGACAGTTTGTAGCTTTGTTTCATGGTACAGCCTGTCAATGGTACATTTAAATACATTCATAGTGCTTACGTACTATTATCATTCTCTCTCAACAAAGTGAGGTAGTGACAGTTCATTGTGTAGGAACGATAGCTTGTAGCTGATGTGGGACATTCAAATGACAAAAACATCTATAGGACTAAAAGGCTTTGGAACTTGTTAGTTAACCCTACAGTGTAAAGGGGTGATTGCCGAAAATGTCATATAGATCCTAAATGATGATGCACCTGAAAGCCTTTAGAACAGTGGAAGTTTTAGACATTTTCATTGGTTGTCTGAAATGGGAATCTCACCTCCTTTTTCGCTCTCGCCTTAGGGAGCGAAGTGTCGACGCATCTTCTGTGATAACTGGTCCCTTCTACCAGAAGAATGAGTTCCTCCCCCCTCGTGTCCCGTGCCTCCATCGACATCCTGGAGGAGCTGCAGCTTATTGCAGCCCAGAACCTTGTGAAGCTGGATATCAACAAATACTATGAGGTCATCAGGGAGCTGGGCAAGGGCACTTATGGAAAGGTGGATCTGGTCGTCCACAAGATCAGAGGTAGGACACATGCCTGCTCGCTGTGGTTTTAATTTCTTGTTTTTTCACAAAACAAAATAACAGAGCTGGTTTCACAAGCCAGTTGGTCTCTAAGCCTGGTCCTGTACTCTTATCTGGTTCCTGAGTAGATCTTGCATTGGTTATACAGCTCTAGGAAAAGCCTTTAATTTAATAGAATGTACTCTCCACACATCACAAAACAACCACCCATTAAAAGAGAACGTAAAGGTTATTTTATTACGTCAAACACACACCAAGCAACTCAAACACACACATGCCCACACATAAACATACCAAATTTGCTTTACTGTTTACACCACTAATTCAATAGGCCTACCTTTCATCTTGTCATTGCCCCCGGTGCCCTGCCTGCTTTTGGCTTATGATACTTTGGCAGCCTGCTATTTTAAGCATCTAGCAACAGATCTCAATTCCATGGAACAGAACAGTATAGTCTGTAGGGATCAGCAGTAAAATACAACACGTGATGGTCTGTCCTTCAAAACCCCCATCCCTAGAAAATCTGTCTAACCTGCCTGTGACAGAGGCCAAACGCCAGCCATCTGTTCCTGGCTGCAGCATTAATACCTCTTTATGAAAGCCAAAACCAAGAGCAGTCTGGGTTAAACAACACGTCTGCCTTTGCTGATCAGAAGCTCCCATAATGCACCACAGTCTGTTAGCTCCCCCCCCCCCATTTGTTATTTGTCCAAGAGGATATTACAAGAGCCACAGAAGAACACCTTGACACCTTGTTGACATCTTAAACCCTGAATCACTCTCATTCCCGTTCAATTTGTGCTAAATCATGGGACTCTGGACTAAAAAACAAAAGCCAATAGGAGTCTATGTCAGTCACTAATCTCAGATTTACACTGTCATTTGGGAGCACTGTTTTAAAACGTGGTGTTATTTTGTTCAGGAAGAAAATAAGCAGTCAACTAAGGTGCTATAGGCTAGACACCAGAAGGTCATTTAAGAAGCTTTGTTATGTTATGTTTTTGAGAACACAAAAAATATTTGTAGTAATTTCATCATTCACTTGGGTCTGCAACATAGGCCTAAAAATCTTGAATTAAGTTTCCAGTCATAGATTTAGGTACTTATGTCACAACAGTTGTCTAATGTTGCAAAACTCACGACTATAAACTGGATTTGAAGTCAGGATTTGATATACATATAAAAGAATGCAGTTCTTTCACTGTAATTCCACTATACTGTTACCATAACCAGAAGTGGGAGCATGAACCTTTGTTTGTAGTATATTGCTTATGTTCGATGTACTGTAATTATATGTTAGAGATCATCCCCTGAAATAGTGTGACAGAGGATTATTGGTTATGATTAAACTGTTATCAAACTTCAATATTCAATATTCTAACAATATCTGCAATTTTGAATATTTTCACATGTTCATAAACAATGAATAAACTCTCCATTTACAGTATTGTACCATTTCGTCCAATGCAAGCTCAGTTAGTACTGTTATTTACGTCACCTTTTACATGGCTGGTTTTTATAGCTAGTAGCAACAGCTTGCCATCTCTCAAAACATCGTTCCACTTCTCTGCCTTTTACACATTTTGACACATCTGCTGAGACAGGTGCCAGTGTAGGCATAGTGGCTGAGAATGTGATGGTTGTTTTAAGCTTTAGTATTGCTTTGTTTGGTTCTTTACTCTGACTGATGGGTTGGTCTCCCAATCTGTGCCTTTTGAATTATGTAACAAAGAAAAGGGCATGCTGTCTTGCCATTATGACCTTCCTTATAATTGTGTAGCAGCTGCTCGCATCAAACAAAGCCCTGTAAGAAGAGCAGAGTCTGGCTATTTCATTAAGATGAACCAAAAGTCACTGGTGTTTTACAACTGGTGGTTATTTTTCCATTCCAACTTGTTCTTAGGTTTTAAGCATCTTTGTCATGGATAGAAGAGCGTGTTGGATGAGCAGAGGCTCAAAATCTCCATTGCAGAACTGAAATCCATTTCAGCCTCCCTGCATCCTAACCTAACAAATTATATCTGGAGGAAATGACCAAATTCTGTTTCATCAAATTCTGTATCTACCTTCATAAATTCATAATAGTGGCACCATGTAAATGTCCACAGTGGGATACACAGCCTCATGCAAAAGATAATATGTTATCATGATGTCTACAGTGAAGATTTTGCAGCAGAGCTACACACAAATACCTTACGAATGTACATTCCCACAGGAACCAAGATGGCTCTGAAGTTCTTGCGGAAGAAAACCACAAAGCTGAAGAGCTTTCTAAGGGAATACAGCATTTCGCTTTACCTTTCACCATGTCCCTTCATCATCAGCATGTATGGAATTGCCTTTGAGACAGACGAGTACTACATCTTCGCCCAAGAATATGCGCTAGCTGGAGATCTCTTTGACATCATTCCCCCTCAGGTGAGCCCACTGACACGCTCAAAAGTTGTCCTTTCACCCTGTGTTTGCAGTAGCATACAATGTACTGTATAATGTATCCTACATCAGTAGTGCATATTTATACTACCCAACACATCAGTATACAGTACAGTTTCCAGTGTGCCACATTTGCATTACTAAACTCCTACCAACAACAGGGACTGGCACAGGGTGGATAGATGCCAAAACTAGCTACATTCTTAGCCCTCTAATCGCTGTTTAGCAGTTTTTGCTAGCCACATTCTCGCATTGCATCCTGAAGATAGATCTTACTGCTTTTTGGAAGATACTACAGTATGTGAATAGTGCGGATGTTGCCAGTATTTCTAGAACACTGGCCATTTGCATGTTTCGTGAACAAAATGTAGTCCAGTTACGGAGAGCTTACAATTAACATAAGACCTTCAGTTAAGACCACAAAGATGGCAGCTGGTATATGTATATACACATACATACATATATACATATACACATGCGCACACACAGACACACACATAGACACATCATGGATCATCACATGAAAAATTGCACAGTGCACAGGAACATTTTTTTGACTGTTCTACATTACAGATGTTTTATTCAAAGCTTCTAACAGACTAAGTAATAGTATCTTGTGTCCTTCAGTGTCCTGTCAGAGGGCTGCAATTATTTACTGTCTGACAGAAAGCTATTAGTCAGGCTGCAGTCAGTGACATATGTAGGGCTTCTAGCAGGCCAACAGTGACATTTCCCTTCACAAAAAATCATTGATTTCTCTTCAGTGTCTGAAGGCCTAACCAATGCGACTGAAAGCTTAGCTCTCCCCAGATACCATAGAGCAAATAATCCTGATAGTATAAATCATTATTCATTGGCCATTTCAAGTATTTAACCCTCTTCAATTTCCAGTCAAAACATAATAATGAAAAAACATAGTACTTGCCCAGTCAGGACACAAATATGGCCATGTCAATATTATTAGGCCATCTCTTAAGGCCTAGAAGGACCCGAGGGTTCCCCTATGATTTAAAGTATACAACGTACCATTGCCTCTGAATACAAGTTTGACAGAAAACTTTATATAAGAGAAACCATGTCTTTATAGGGACTAAGGGCAGGAAAGGTATTCCATACTTCTGATCAATTATATTAAATGGCTTATGACTAAAATGGATTTACTTATTAAAAGCTATGCATGGTATTACTGCAGGATTATGATATTTTTGGATCTGTGTCTGATTTAAGCCCTCTATCTAGATTTGTTTATTTTTCACAGTCATGCTTATCAGTAAGACGTTCAGTGAGTCACTGAAACATTCGGTGTTTGTCACTTCATTTTAATTACATGTATGAGAGTCCTTGTGCGCAAGGACTGTGCGTGTGCTGTGAAGGAAAATAATGAGGCAGCTCAACTGTCCTTGTGTTGTGATATGCAACTCTAAAAATCATACCATGACCGTAATGAGGAATGATATTATACTCTCATGCCTTTTCTTAGTACATTATTGAATCATTCCTAAAAGCACGTCAGATATTTCTAGCTGACAGATGTCAGCTTCAGGTTTCAGATTTAATGAGGATTTATTGTTCCATAGCATATTGTTGCTGCAGCACAATGCGTCTCCAGCTTATCGCCAATAAGGTTTTTGACGCGGAGGCTTAAGCTGCTCCAGTCTTGGCTGCCTGCGTGGATTCTGATCTCGCTGTTGTGTAACTGCATGCTGCTTCTCCTCAGGCCTCTCATTCCATCTTTTCTCCATTTGTCCTCCTGTTTAGGTGGGGCTACCGGAGAGTGTGGCCAAGCGCTGCGTGCACCAGGTGGCAATTGCTCTGGACTACCTGCACTGCAAGAAGCTGGTGCACCGTGACATCAAGCCGGAGAACATCCTCATCTTCGACAAGGAGTGCCGCAAGGTGAAGCTCTCAGACTTTGGCATGACGCGCCGGGCTGGGTCTCCAGTGAAACGGGTGAGCGGCACCATTCCATACACCGCACCAGAGCTGTGCGACCCAGGCCGGCAGGAGGGTTTCCGTGTGGACTATAGCACAGACGTGTGGGCCTTTGGCGTGCTCCTCTTCTGCATGCTGACAGGCAACTTTCCATGGGAGAAGGCGCTTCCATCTGATGCCTTCTATGAGGAGTTTGTGCGCTGGCAACAGCAGCGGAGGCAGGTCAGCCCTGCACCCTCGCAGTGGCGCCGCTTCACAGATGAGGCACTGCGCATGTTCCGCCGTCTGCTGGCCATTGAGCAGGACCGCCGCTGCTCCGTCAAGGAGGTGTTCGCCCACTTCAACCACTGCTGGATGCTGGACACAGAGAACGGCAATGCAGGAGTGCCACCTGGGGACAACTCCAATAGCAACAGTGGGGTGGTCAACAGCCACCTGGCAGAGCTAAGCTCCTCTTCCTCAGATGAGGATGAGCTGGTTGACCGTCTGAAGCAGCAGACCCTATCGCCTGCTTGCGTTGTCATGGAGCCGGTTGCAGCACACTATGCCAACATTTCCGCCAACAGCTCACCCTCCTCGACTAGCAGCTACGAACGCGTCTCTCGTGACAGTAATGCCAACGGTGGCCGCATTCTTGTCGCCACGCCCATTGAGATTTGCGTGTAAGGGTGCTAAAGGAAGGGATGCACTTTGCTGGACCATAGTGAGGACTCAAGCCCTTGATCCAAGGAATTGCATGGGAAGAAAACACTCTGTAGCTCATGTCAAGTGTAGAACACCATGAAAGCATTCTACAGAGGGTCTCCAGGCAGATTTCAGCTGTCAACTGTTCCTTATGACGAGAGTCTCTGAGGGAATGATATGGATGGAAGACAATCATGTCTGAGGGTTTCAACTGCATTCATCCACATGTAATCAGTCCACCATTAAAACAGTCCAACAGCAGTCCAATGGAAATCATAAAAAAGAATTATGACAGAGGATGCAAAAACTTGAACCAGAACACCGTGAAGCAATATGTTTTTGCAAAAAACAGGACAAAAATAAATGTGTTCTGAAGAGAACAGAGCAAAGAACATTGAACAAGCTTGGAATCTGGAAGAGACTAGCTTCAACGAACACAAAATGATTCATAATGTGATTTTTGGAAATGGTACTTTTTGTGCTTGAACCTCCATTAGGTCAATGGGTTAGTACTGAAGGAAATGTAGTTTCTTTTCGTTATTTTGTCACATTATTTATTTTGGTTTTGTGCTCCTGATATTCTGTTGTTTTATTTTATACTGTAGCATTATAAAGTAATAATACCCAGTTGCCATGATGGTGAATTGATCTGTACTTGTTTACTTCTTCTAAACCAAAACGTTGCCCATAAGAACATCCCCCAGACTGCATCTCCAAGGAATCTGAGCAGTAGATGCATGTCGCTATCTGTATCTTGCAGTGCGTTTGTGAGTCATCCGACTGGATTTGTCTTCAATGGGTCTTCTCATGGTAAGCGAGGCCTGGGCTGTTCAGATGATGTTATCGATGTGATCACAGTGCATACAGATGCTTGTCGTCGCCACCCTGAGCACAGAGGGTGTTTAGTCCGTGCTGAAAATAGGGCTGTGTGACACCACTAAGTGAGCCAGTGATTCAGAGGCGGTGAATTAAAAATCACTTGATTATAGCATGAGAAGCGGGACACTACTGACTGTTATATTTAGAAACATTCTGAAAGGAAAGTGTTTTTAAGGATTTCTCAGGTATATGATGTGTCAGTACTGTGTAATATCTCACAACAGACCAGTTTGAGGCTATTTGAAGGCACTGAGGGAAGCGCAGTGGAAGTCAGTGTACCTTTGGGATGTGTGCCATGACAAACTGACAGAGAAACTGCTGCATTGGTCAACTGTACTTGCATAAGCAGAGTCAGATATGGAACTTATCGTTCAAAGTATGAGATTCATTTGGTTTCAGAGCTAGATAAAAAAGACTTCAAAGTCCAAAATGATCCGCCCCGTTCAACTGCCTCACTCAGACTGTGGCTGAAGTAGGCCTTGTAATCACTAATCAGCTAAACCAAGATTTGTCATTCAGTGCCAGATCATTTTCAATTCTCGGTCCTATTCAGATCCACTCCCAGATGCTACATTACAATTTTCATTTTTATAGCATGATTTTAGATTCTTTGATTCATGTCTTTGGGATTGTTTTCTGTTTTGATAAGGACATGATAGCAAAAAAGGGTTTTTATTAATTCACTGAGGAATCACTGAAACAAGTGCATATTTTGTGCTGTTGAAGGGCAACGGCTTTTTTGTGGAAGCGAACACAGTGGCGTTTCTGAAACCGCATGGATATAAACCTCTTTATCTGTGCTACTTTATAGATTTGTGAAAATAACTGTGTTGTGATATGTTGCAGGAGCACAAGTTTGTGTAAACAGATGTCTCAATGGAATCCAAAATTAAAAATTTAGCAAAAAGGAAAAAATTAGGAAGAAATGAAGGGGTTCTCTTGTGTTTTGTGAATATTGGTGCCAGCAGAACAAAACTATGTATCTCCATAAAAGTAACTTTATAGGAGAAGAAGAAAACTTCAGTGTACATTAATGAGAAAAAAAGATTTATTTTGGACTATTTCTACCAGCTTGTTGGTCATAAAATTGTGACGCAATGTGAACGGCTCCTTTTATGTTACATGGTGCTTTCAAGAAATAAAGATACAAAGTTTTGCGCCGACAGCAAGGATATGCTATAAGAATACGACCTATTGACCGCTTAAACTGGAGGTCTTCAGCATATTTGCTATTTGTCACGTTTCTATTTGGTTGAATTTCAAAATCTAATCCTGAACAGAAAAAAATATATATTTATTTTCTTTTAAAAATCAGGTGGAGATAAAGAAAACATGGCCAGACATTATCGTTCCACAGATGTTCTAAAATTGACTTGTGTGTTGTGGCTTCAAGAAATATTTGCATGTATCAATATTGTTCTGGAGAGACATTGTTGAAATAAATACATATCCTTAATGCGGAAAGCTGTAGACCTGTTTCTTAGACACATAACCAAAGGTGGGTAAAGTTCCAAAAGGGTTCTTGGAAATACAGTTTTTGGAAAAAGCTTTAGGTGGAGGTTCTTTATATACACACACACACACACACACACACACACACACACACACACACACACACACACACACCCTTTCGGGAAGCAAAAGTGGTAATATATTGCTTTGCTGCTTTCCTGAAATGTGTTCTCTTGAGCAGCAGTTCGGTCACTATCACATCCATTTAAGTAGCTGGACCTGTTGTGTAATAACAGCCCCCCCCCCACTTTGTATATGTGGCAGTCTATGGACCTTCTGCTCTTTGCTTTGTGGTTTCAGTCACTGAATGAGGTCTTACTGCTATTTCTTGCCTAATGCGGGGATTGGGCAAAAAACCCTATGAGCCATTCCCTTTCCTTCACACTAAAAATGGAAGCAAGGCTGCGGAAGCACTATCTCAGTTTGTTCTGTCCGTTTGAAGCACGAGAGTCGAGCGGAAGGTGAGGAGGAGGAGGAGTCGACTGCCTGCTGCCAACAGCAATGGAAATGTACTATCACAGTGCCCCCCACAAAAAGGACACTATATCACAAACAGCACCATGAATAATCATGAACCTGGGTCTGATTAAAATTAACATACATATTCATGCAATGAAGAACATATTGGATGTGTTGGAACATAAGGGTTGGCATTATGGCAGCATGTTATCTCCACAATACACTTTTCTAAATATATATTCGGGATATCATCAGTATTTCTGGAACACTGAGTCACTGTATGTATAATAAAAAATAAATAACCCATGTGTAGTGGGTGCAGTGATTTTGGAACAGAAACAGAATAAATAATTTATTGATCAGTCATAATTGTGATTAACAATTCTTACATCAACGACTGTTTCCAAGCAAACAACGAAGCAGAATAAGAACATGTGGATGCCCGTTACTATATACTGTATGGTTTTTTTTTTACAATAATAAACATACAGCAGTGTTTAATGCAAACAATATTGTTTTATGGTTCGTTTTTATACAATTACCACCACAATGAAAATGCTACATTTGAGAAGAGATTCTGTTCCTGTATAGTAACACCAAGCTAATGGTCTTGTACATCCCTTTTAATTCTCAGTGTATATATACTAATGGGACATGGAACCCAGTGTTCTAGAAATACCGATGATACCCTGAGTGTATACTAGTGTGACATTAGGGCTGACTGGACATCAAACCATTTTCTTATGCCTTCATTTGTATTTGTTTCAGAGGCAGGTGAATTTAGTCTATTCCAACTTCATAAACCACAGTGAAACAAAATATTGTGGCAGATATCATGAAAATCTCAAGCATATTTTTCTATACTTCCCATCCTTAGTGAAAAAAAATGCCTTAAACATCAGTCTCCTTGTGAATGCCTATTATTTATATCATTTCTATTAGAGCCAGTTTATGTTCAGTATACACATCTTTACTGTGTCAAACAAAACAAAGCTACTGCTCTGGTGATGCTGTGGCTTTGTATTAGAGCAGCATAGGTTACAGGAGAGTGGAACACCAGCATGAAAATGTGTTTGATCAACCGAGGGAGGCTGAAAGCTCATGCAGTTATAGATTCTGGGAAGCAGAGCAAAGGCCTGAGAGTGTGAATACCACAGCATTAGAGTGGAGCATCTAAGACCTACTGGTGTTCAGAACAGAATAACAGGCCAGGAGTAGGGCAACCTGCACGTGCAGAGTCCGCGTGAACACACTCAGCCACTAAGCCCATTAAAAGAGCATCTCTCTAATGGACATTAAACGAAAAACAAGGAGATGAGTGACATTTACAGGTAGGTGAAATTTTACAGGCCTATGCGATAGACAAACAGGGTCGTCACACCGTGAGTGGCAAACCAAGCAAATGGTTGGGACCCCTCACTCGAAAACTGACTGTGTCCTTGTGATATTCCCATTAAATATCCCGTTTTTGTGTTTGTCTTTGTGTAATTTGCTTGTGTCTCATCTTTAAGTCTAATCCTTTAGTACGGTTCTTTGGTAATTTTTTTTTTTTTTTAACCCAGTGCCCCTTATTTGTGTTTGTGTTCTTGTTTCTTGTTTTTTTGTATTAAACGTTCATGGGTCTTGCACGTACATCCAGCTTACCTTGGTGCACACTACTTACAACCTTATTTTTCACTCGCTTGCCATGTAGCAAACTGACCAGAAAAGATATTCACAACAGCAGCAGAGGACGTAGAATGTAAACCCTAAGAAATGTTCTCCAGTGCAACACATAATACTTTTTTGCACAATACTGAAAACAAATCTGTCTGAAACGCAGCTCCTCCTAACCACAGCCTTGCCATTAACTGGGAAAAGACATAAAACAATCTTACATCCTAATGAGTCCAGACACATGTAGAATAAAAAAATACCAAACTGTGACAAAAATTTAAGCAGGAAATGTTATGCAGAACTATTTTCCTTTTTTCATTTGGAGCAATTTTTATCAAACAGAACATTTTAACCTGCTCCAATTAGGCATGAGACAACAATACATATGACTGACACATCATACAGCTTCACTTTGTGTCTAAAAGGCTCATTCTTTCTTTAAGCATGAGGGGGGGAATATTGACTATATTACCTCTCCAAATTTCTGTCAAGCTAAACAAATATCCAAATAATATTGTACCTGCTGGAAATGCGAGCTGATGTCATAGAATCTGTTCCATAATTATTGCCACCTTTAGTAAAGATGTGAAAAAAGGTATTGAAAACATGTATTTGTTGTTAATATACATGTTAATCTACCTACTTAGATTAAAGCTGCCCATATTTATAAAGGTGTGTGTACAGAACTGTGCAAAAGTCCTACGCAAATTGTTTCTAGTCTCTGCAGTAAATGTCTTTTTGCCCATTTAAACATGATAGCCACAACAAATGCAAACAAACAAGAAATCAGTAATAAAAAAAAACCCTCAAGATTGTGTTAGTAAAAGGAATCTAGAAACTCTGTAATCTAGTCTATAGAACTGCTAATGGAGCAGAGCAGCCACGCTGAACATAAAGTCCATGCAGCTCAAGTAGTCAGCTCTTTCAGTTTCCAGGGCCAACGCCACATCTGAAATCAGCCATCTGCTATTAGGCTACAAAGGATTCCCGCTTGAGACGACACAATGACAGCTTCCTTGGAGGTCTTGAATAGGCTCTCGCGGAATCTGTGCTACCGCTGCAGTGAGTGCTATTCATCATCAGACAGTGATGCAGGCCATTTATACATGATAGCATATGGCTTAAAAGTGATTCATTACCCTCACGTGTCAGGGTGCGCTGATGGGCGTCCTCTTTAGAGTTTGATCCAAAAAAGATTTCCTTGTTCATTTCCATGTTTCCTGTTGCTCTGGCAACAAGATGTTTTGCCTGAGCACCATTTATCATTTCAGGGAGATAGTAATAAGATGGTAGTTAAGCGTACCCTTGAAGTAAGCCTGTAGAAAGGTCTACATTTTCTTCTTGAATACATACACTTGTACCATCTTCTTAAGTACACAACGCCACACATTGTCACAACAATGAAGCACCACAGTTCAATAGCCTAGGCGAAGACTGCACATTTTCAGTCCTTTATCTAATGTAACCTGTTTTATAGTGGATCTTTAGAACTTTCAGGGAACATTGTAAGAACCCCTGTTTATTCCAGGCTACTAGGACAGTACTTGTAAACAAACCCTGAGATACCATAACAAGCTAAATATCTTTTGTTGGATTGAATAAATGAATTGATTTATCATTCAGGGGGTATGGCATTATGGCATGCATTCTACCATTTTGTCATACAAAACACTGTGCAGCATTAGCTTTTATGCAATAAACACTATTAAATCTCTTGTTCAGGCTATAATATGCTCGTAGAATGCATAACTGCAAAACACCAAAAATTCTACCCAGGCTCATCAACCAAACCAAGTGAGCTAATGATTTTGGGCTACAGGACCAATTAAAAAACTTGCCTAGTGCAGTGGACACTTGTTTTAGCATGTTTTGCTGGTCACATGCTTTTAGCTAATTCATCTAGAAAAGCATTAGACAGCTCCAGCTCATTCAAAACGCCACTGCTAATCAAAACCAAAAGAGAGCACATCTCACCATTTCCCAGGTCCTTGCTCCCAGTTTGTTGATTAATAAGCAATAAGCATTACTTATTGTGTGAAAGTTACTTAATAGTTTGTGCTTTAAATACATCTCTGATCTGTTTGATGTATATAATGCTGTTTAGTCTCTTAGATCTCCATTTTCCATTGCACTTTCAATCTTCTTTTGTTGATTTTCTATGCATTCATTTATTTCTTCTATAGCTTTATTTCATTTTACTTTATTTTATATTTCCGTCAAGCACAATGAATGACCTTTATGTATGATAATGTGGTATATTAGTACATTTACTTGCCTTGACCAGTGCTTTGTTAAAGGACAGCATGTCTTGGATGTATGTAGATGGCATTCATGACAATGTAATCAAACCATAAGGGCAAAGTCAAGCTTCACTACGTTTTAGAACATTTGTAGACACCTGCACCACCAACTATTTTTCTGAAAGATCATAATCTTATTGATATAGGCAGTGTGTCCACACTCTGCTTTAACATCCTGTACTCTTCTAAAGAGGCTTAGGACAAGATGTTTGGACTAGGCCACCTTAGGACTAGACCATGACGCAGTTGTTACTCCCCCTAGCTTGCCAGAGGACTTTACTTATGTTCCTGTTCCAGAGTGTCGTATTCTGGTGGTGGTAGTTTTCTTTTGAGATTACACAAGCTAAAATACAGGGGGAGCCTGGGTACATTTTAGACATAGTGTAATACAAGGAAGAGTAAAAGAATACTATTATATTTACATACTATTATATGTTTATTGTCTCACAAAAAGTATATAAATGTCACCATTTTAATGCTGTGTTTCAATTCATTTTTGCAGAGGGTTCTTAACTCCCTTCTATACACACTGAGCATCTAAACGTGACAGAGGTTCATGGAGTTCAACGCATCTAAGAAGTTGCTAAAGGGGTATTCTCACTAGCATAAAGAGGGAAAAGGAAAGGGAAAAAAATCCCCTCAGACGACCTGCGAAGCTACGGTGATGTGCACGTGAGATTGCGGCTGGGAATGGGATCACATTTGCATTTCTTAGAGCTGAGCACCAGTAGTGCCCAGATCTAGAGGAGCTTACCATGGCTGCCGCAGGCATCAGCATCATTATCAACCAACTTTGTACACACACGACAGAGCTATAGCTCCCATCTTTCCACAGTGAAAATAAAGGAGAGTTTATTTTAACCGTGAGGGAAGATTCGACACACCGTGGAAAAAGGCACTTAAAAGCAAGGCTCCGGTTGAGAAGCTATTTTGTGGGCTACTTGGTTGATGAGCTGCTGTAGAGCCAGCAAAGACTAAGGTTCACGTTCTGCAGCAAAAGTCATTTTCTGGGGTCAAATCAGAGCTCAGACATAGCCTTCCATCTGTGAAGTGCATTTAAGATTGAATTCTTTCAAAACTGCTGCTGCTAAGGGAGGTATTGTGGTTGGTCTTGTGGTTAAACAAGATCATTATATCTATTACAATAATATGTCTTAGGGTTGCCAACCACCATCTACATTTTACACAGATATCATACCAGCTACTACAGAAGAGATATAGATTGTCCAGACTGGTATTAGTATTACAGTACTATATTATTACTGCACTGTATGTCATTTGTTGAATGCTTCAGATAATTCAAAGTTTCTGTATTTTACAATAGTCAGGAATGCATAAAAGGTAAATTTCTTTTACCTGCAATATTGTGACCGATTCTCACTGGTGTCATTTTAAGAACAGAAAGCAGAACAAAACAATTAAAGCAAACAATGACAGGTTTATCATCTACTACTGTGGTCCTATTGTGGCATGGAGTATTTTCTGTATCAGCATAGTATCAGTAACTGTATCAGTTACTACTGATTTTAATCTACTTAACTGCAGTGTACTCTTAATCTGCTAATATGCTTACTTGCAGTGTATGCCATTTGTTGGGTGCTTCTGTTGGTTTCAAAAGATTAGGTAAAAATATAAAACCATAAGGAGTCAGATTCCTTTCTGGGGATTCTGTCTGGTGCAGTCTCAATCAAAACATCAGATTTGTAAGACATCTTACCAATTTACTGAAGGGAAACACATGTAAAACTACATGAGCCTTTCATGACAATTGATATTAACAAATATAAAAATTTGTTTTTGAAGTGATTTATTTCAGTTGTCATGAAAGACATATGTAGGTGTTGTGTATTCTTATGAAATGTATACATTGGTCTCAAAATTCTTTTACCATTTGACTAACTTTATTCATGCAAATGTAAATACTGAACAAAACAGTTGTACCTTGATATACTTGGAAGATATGATGTAATTGCACCTCCCAGCACTACTAACTACTGTAAAAACAGACCCTGGACACATTCTACTGGCACCCATGTACCTATATCTGGTCTTGGAAAAGAAAGGAATGCAGTCCCATTCACAGCAAGATCAAATCAACAGTGACCTTAACCACAGCCTGCTTGTCAATTAAGCTTAAAAATTGTTATTGTTTTGACGACTAAAAGTACGTCATATGGAGAAATGTTACTTTTTCGGCCGCATTTTTTTCCTGCTTGTCTCTTGCCACCCTTAAAACTGAAGATGCTCCGGATAATCAGACAGGCCACAGGCCACCCTGCATCTCGTCTCACAGCTTGGCGTGTGACATACAGCAAATACCAGATGGAGCTTGCATATCAGGTAATATCAACGTGTTTACCCGTCATAAGACTGGCACTGAATATCGGAGCAGGAAACACACCAGCTGTTCCCGCGGGCTCAGGCTGACCTGCTGAACTGCAGATGAGCCACTGCTAAAAATAAACATGCGTTGCGCACAATTTAACACATAAATGAAGCTGAAACCCAGACTATAAGATGCACTATAAATACTATGCTGAGGAGAGACATTCTATCTTGAGTCTGATAAGGAGAGGAGAGATGAGATGAGGAGTGAGTAACCATAGGTCAAAGTGACACCAGTGCTCCATTCTGTAGACTTGCTCATAAAGAGCAGAAAGATACGTTTTTTTTCCCCTCCTCACACTATATGTAGCATCTGAAATGAAGGGCTGAAGCAGGAGGCTTAGCAACCTGCAAGAGAACATGAACTGATTGGAAGATGGGTTTGGAAAAGAGGTTGGCAGTGAGTAATAGGTTTTCCCAGCTAAAGTCATCCTCAGTATGTGCGTCACCAAATGAGTTCCTTCCATGATTCATTTTAGTTTTTTAAATCCTTATAGCGATACTTTTAAAACACTTCTTGCACATATTAAGGGGCATTCTTTAAGATTTCTGCAGTGAAAAGCAATAAGATCTGGACCTTTGAATTGTTGATCAAATAAACGACCACATGTATTGACTGTTTAGTGAAGTATCTCCAAAATAATGTCCCATTATAGTCTGTGCAGATTAACACAAACTTAATTAAAAAATCGCACAGCCTTGCCAAATCCTTAATTATATACATTTCACACACAAACAAAGCATTGTGGTTATAAGTTTACTGACTTTAGCCCTTTTGTTGTTATCAGCCATCCCCTACCTGTTCATCAATAGAAAAGCATTATTGTACTACCACTGAACAATATTAGTGAACTATTCTCAGTGCACCAGTAGCATCAAGATAGTAGTGGCATGTTCATGTTTTTCTCTTGTATGATACCAGGCTGTTTTTAACACCACAGTGTATTTCCTGGGCTGAGAATACTCCACCATCCCAAAATATCTGGCATTCAGAGGTCCTGTGGACAAAAACTGAACAGTATTTAAGGACTAGAAGATGTACTACCCTGTCTCTGCTTCCCTGTTGTTTTATCTCTGTGTAATGAGTTTTCAATTATTATACACAAATGTTTGCTTCCCTTTTTATACAATAATACTGAAGTATTAATTTATACAACAATTATACAATAATACTGAAATTCTGTCGCAACAACCCTTCTAAATATCTTCGAGGGTTTACAAAAACATGACGTTAGTTAGTAGTAAAAATAAAATAGAAGGACCTACAGCACCATCTGCTGGTTCAGATACGTACTCACTTTCAAATTCATTCATCCAGCGGCTCACAGTTTCTAGTGGAAAAACACCACGTTTTTCTAGTGGCATTGTATCCACTACAGATCCAGCTGATTGAAATTAAATGTCGATTTCTGTAATACCTGATGTATTTTCTTTGTACATATGCAAAGAAAATAAATCAGGTATTACCATAAAATTAGGCTTAAAACGTCCCTAAATATAATGTTAAAAAATAACAAACTATTATTACTATATTTGTTATTATTATTATTATTATTATTGTTGTTGTTGTTGTTATCATTATTATTATTATTATTATTGTTATAATAAATAATGATGCTCCTGATTGTGGTTAAAACTACCCTGCAGCACTTTGGAGTAGAAAACAGATATTTTTTGTCAGTATTAACAGTCTACATTAATGCACTGCCAAATCATTTTTTTTTTGTTGTTGTTAAAGGCTGAAAGAGAGATTTTACTGGGCAACAGAGTATTAAAACTGGGACACCGTGCCTCAGTGAAAGGGGTCCAGCCCAAAGCCTGAAAAATCACGGTAAAATCTTTTGTCCATAGTGTATCGCGTTGAGTCACTATTGGTTGAGTCTGAGCTGAGCTGGTTTTACCCCAAACCGACAGGAGGCAACCTTTAGGTTTCTTTGCTGTCTGTGTAAAGCACCCCACCCCCGTCCCCAGTGCCTTGTTGCGGGGAGCATTGCTGCCATTTTGTTGTTTCGGTTGAATCCCGAAGCCGTCCAGTGGTTTCTGTAAATGAATAGGAAAGAAGCCTTTATAGTCGGTCGTGAATAACACCGAGGCACGATGCTGTCCGCCGCCCAGCTGCTGGACGAGTTGATGGGCAGGGACAGAAACCTGGCCCCCGATGAGAAGCGCTGCAACGTCCGTTGGGACCACGAGACCGTGAGTAGAGCCATTACTGCTAGCTTAGCCAGCGAGCTAATAACAGCCCTACTAGCCTGCTAGTCTATTTTAGCTTGACCACACTAGAACTAACGCTGTGTACTTTATTAACGTATTAATATCGTTGGGTCCCTTTTCTCATGTGAAGTACTATATTTCACGTAACGTTAGTTTTTAACGTGGCCCCGAGTTCTCTAGATGCATTGCCTGCCTAGCCTGCTAATTTTGTTAGCTGTCTTAGCGGATTTTTTGGCAGGTAACCCGCCAGCTTGGCCGGTTGACTGCTTAAGCTTGTTTCCAGTAACAAATTGCTTAAGGTCCTCACCCTAGGTCGTATTAAGCATCTACGCGGTTGTTAATTTGCGTTATTAGGGTTGTGTGACCTTTTGTCGAGCGGGCTGAGCTTGTGGGCGGAGTGCAGCAAAGACAGGGCTATGTGGACAAAAGTATTTGGACACACCTGTTTTTCAGCGTTTGGGCTAGGGCCCTTGCTTCCATTGAAGGGCAGTCTTAATGCTTTAGCATACCAAATTGTTTAGGACAACGCCATACTTCAACTCTGTGGACACAGTTTTCTATTCCAGCATGACTGTGCCCAAGCTCCTTGAAGACATGGTTGTATGAAATCGGTGTGGAAAAGCTTGACTGGTCCGCACAGAGCCCCTTCCCTTCCAGCACATTTGAGAGAACCTGGAACAGAGATTGCGAGCCAGGCCTTCTCGTGTCTGACCTCATTAATGCTCTACACATTTCCCACAGACACTCAAATCTTGGGGAAAGGCTTCCAATAAATGGAGTTGGTCCTGGCGGGGGACCAACTCCATGTTTGAATTTAATGTACCAGTTAGGGTAATTTTAAGGCGTCCCGATACATTTGTCCGTATAGTGTAATTCAGTGTTACAAGGTAGCAGGAGACGACAGTAGCTGCCTAGCTAAATATAGTTTTTGGACTTGGCGAGGAAACATATTGGCGAAGTTAAAATGAATAACGAGGTACATCTGGAATATCATGGCGTCTTACCCTAACAGGGATAATCATGGTGTCAGGCCTCTGTTTCAGCTGCACCTAATACACGCATCAATTTCTGCTTGCACGTAATGTTCTTTCAACTCTTATACTTAGAAAAGGCTCATTTTCTGTGAGGTTCACTTATGATGTCTGTGTTTATCTCGCCCAAAACAGTTTCATTTTCATATGAACATTTTCCAACGTCTTGTTTGTAATGGCCTGGTTTTAATACTGTGCTTTTAAGAGTTATGGCTGCTCTGTATTCATTTAAATGCATTAGGACCTGAAACACATCTTAACGTTATATGCAAATAATGGGACAGCTTAGTTTGCATATATGTGCTGTGGAATGAATTGCACTGTTTAAAATATTTAACAGTGATTATGTACTACATTAAAGACTGGTATTAAATTAGCTTTTCTGTGACTTGGGTCCATTAATAGAAGTTTCGCTAGTTCATTCACAGTATTCTTTCTAATAAATGTCACTTCATTGTAGATCTGCAAATTATGGACAGTTGCTATTTTAATCCTACGTGTTGCGGCTGCAATGCCATTCACAATATTAAAGAGCATGTATCACTTTTCTGGAGATAAAAAGTCTGTAAATATTTTTACAAAATGGTATGTTTACTCACCCATCCGTACAGTATATAAATGGAAAATAAGCTACAAAAGCAGCCTCTTTTTAAATCAGATTTTGTGTGGTCACAAAACCAACACAGTATATGTCATTCTGACTGCAGCAAATTAGCCACTCTCGTTCACACACTGATTTGGAAACACATTAATGGATAAAGATTGGCCAGAATAATTCAGCTTTTGTTGGTTTACATGAAGATCTTGATTCATTAGAACACCCAGTAACTCAGCTGGAGCTGTGATTGGTCACCCTGTCGAACACTGTCACTGGTTAAAGACTCATTTGCATACTGCAGTCTGATATTGCAATAATGATTTGCAAGCTATATACTGTATATAAGACAGGCTTGCTTAAAAGGAAATCAGCAGCAGCTAATCAATTCATGTTCACAATGTATTGCAAACTTAAGTTGCGTTGTTAACTTCATATTATTCCTTTTAAATCTATGGGCTGCTTTGTTTAGCATGTAATCTCCCTTTTTTCTTCTTACCATAGGTGTGCAAGTATTATTTGTGTGGCTTTTGCCCAGCTGAACTGTTCACCAACACGCGGTCTGACTTGGGTAAGGATATGTTTTGTGCTTTGCTAAAGTATGTTATATAGCAACTTTGTTTTTTAAACCTGCGTCTTTATGTAATATATAATAAAAAAAATTTTCTAGGTCCTTGTGAAAAGATTCATGATGAAAACCTGCGAAAAATGTAAGTGGTATACCCTTCTATCCTTCAGTAATAAGTTCTTTGGTGTGTTTGGTCCAAAGTTTGACATATGAATATGTATTGGGCAGGTATGAGAAGAGCTCTCGTTTCATGAAAGAAGGCTATGAGAGAGACTTCCTGAGATACCTCCAGAGTCTCCTGGCTGAGGTGGAACGCAGAATCCGGAGAGGCCATGCCAGACTGGCACTGTCACAGGCCCAGCAGAATTCTGGAGTATGTGAACTGTAACCTCCTTTTGCATGTGTTAGTTTTGATTAGCACATTTGTGTCTTTGTCTGGAAAGCTGCTCAATTATTGTGGCCATTATTAAACTCACCTTTGCCTCTGCTGACAGGGACCTGGCCCGTCTGGGAAGAATGAGGAAAAAGCCCAAGTACTAACAGAGAAAATCGAAGACCTTGTCATCCAGGTATGATTATGTATAGTGTGTAGAGTTCAAGTGAATCTAACAGTGTAAGACTACAGTGGAGCACTATTGTTTTTCAGGGAGGTTTAGTGGAAAATGATAGAACTGCCAGCTACACAGCAATTCTTTACAATGTAGTCATACAGTGAATTTAATTTTGCACTTTGTGTGGGATTGTGGTGCATTCCACAGAATTTACACATGAAATTTTGTTTTATAACAGTTCTTTTATTTATTTATTTTTTTATTCATATTCAGATTGAAGAACTGGGTTCGGAGGGCCGGGTAGAGGAAGCTCAAGGCATGATGAAGCTTGTGGAGCAGCTAAAGGAGGAGAGAGAGGAGCTCAGCTCAACACCTTCTGTGAGTCGTGAATCTTATTAAATATGGCAACACATTTTTTAGCCTTTACCCTCAGACATGAAGCCTTAGGTGAAATTTTGCTTTCAGACTACGCACAATCAGACTTTGAATTGTTTCTTTTAAACTTTTAGACAATCGAGAGCTTTGCTGCTCAGGAGAAGCAGATGGAAGTTTGCGAAGTGTGTGGTGCTTTCCTCATCGTTGGTGATGCTCAGTCCAGAGTGGATGACCATCTAATGGGCAAGCAGCATATGGGTTATGCTAAAATCAAATCAACTGTGGAGGAGCTTAAGGTGAATGTGAAACACGATTTGAAAGTTGAATCTGTATTAGCATCAATGCTGTTAATTCAAATGTTGACATTCCTAAAATACAATTGATGCAGTTACTGTTTTACATGCTGCCATTTTGATTGACCATCAGACAGCTTTCAGACAGAATTGTTTTCTCCTTATAAGACAAAATGACTCTTTGAACACTTGGTGTTTGTAAGTAAGCTGGAGTACGCTGTTGCGTGATATTTGACTTATTTGGTGGAATTCTACAGGAGAAACTTCGTCGCCGCTCAGAAGACCCAGAAAAAGAAGACCGTGGTAGGAGAGAGAAGGAGCGGGAAGACAGAGAGCGTGAGAGAGAAGAGCGCGAGAAGAAGCGCAAGGAGGAGGAGGAGCAGAGAGAAAAGGAGCGGGAGAGAGAGAGAGAGAAGGAGCGGGAGAGAGAGCGAGAGCGGGAACGTGAACGGGACAGAGAGCGAGAGCGGGAACGGGAGAGACGCAGCAGACGGAGCCACTCTCATAGCCGCCACTCCAGCCGGGCATCAGACCGTCGCAGGAGCCGCTCACGGGACAGGAGGAGAAGCAGGAGCAAGGATCGTGACAGGAAGCGTAGCAGGTATGCATGCTCAGGGCAAACCTTAGGTGAAGCAGTACCACTGCTTGGCTTTAACAAATCTGAAACTGGGCCAGTATTTACTGTGTTTACCTCTTGAAAGTTATTGTTGAAGTTCTATGAATTTTCCTCCTACATACCTGTTGTTAAGCTAGTCCTTTACCACTGTAGACTTGATGGTGTATTGGTGCCTTTGCCTTTGTTGCAGAGCCTCTGATTTGGGCCTTGCAAATGATTTAGTAGGATTTGCTAAATTGGTCAGGCCGTGGATAGATAAATGCATCAAAATCTCTGAAGCAGTGTAACTGACCTAATCCTGATGTTGAAATTATTAGATGTGCCAAGTATTATTCACAAAATAATTGTGTGGCTACAAGTTTTTATTGAATACAAGCAGGACTGAGCACACATTGATAAAATCACACTGTCTGGTTTTGATCAGGAGTCGTGACCGGGAGAGGAGACGTAGCCGAGAACGCTCGGACAGGAAGAGGCGGTCCCGCAGCAGGGAGAGGAGGAGGTCCCGCAGCTCTGAGCGCAAGAGCCATCGACACCGCAGCCGCAGCCGCGACAGAGACCGGGATAGGGATAGAGATAAAGAGAAGGACAGATCTACCAGAGACAAAGGTGAGACCCATCATAGACGTTCTTACTGTCCAGTGTCCCACATTCTGCTGTAATTGACGAGAAACTAAACTTTTGTCAGCCATCCCACAAGCTATTTACCCAGAGCATATTTTTTGGTGTTACTTGTAGCACAATTTGATTAAATAAGTTGAATAATGCAGTGAATAGTTATTGTAATGCCCAAATGCTGAAAATGCTCCCATTCCCTCTTGCTAACTTCTAATACTAACTTGGAGTAAGACTGACAGTCACACACCAAAGAACGCACATCAAATTTGACAGTTTATTAGTTTATACAGAAGTTTAAAACTATTTTATATGATCAGTTCAGGTGTATTTATAATCTGAAATACAGCTATTGGTTTCGCTGCAGGAAATGTGTAATGGTATAGGGGCAGAGGTGGCTCAGTGGGTAGGATACTTGCCACTGGACCAAGAGGTCAGGGGTTAGAATCCTACCTTCAGGAAAACCACCACTGTGTCCCTGAGCAAGACCCTTAACCCTAAGTTGCTCCAGGGAGACTGCCCCCTGTAGCTACGGAATGGAAGTTGCTTTGTATAAAAACGTCAGATAAATGCTGTAAATATATCGCTTTTGACACCAACAAGCCATCCTACAAATTAACTGTTTAAAAGGACAGTATTACACAGTTGCCAGACACTTCAGAATCCCTTGCACCCTGTTTGTATATACTAGTATGCTGGCCAAAATGACATAACAAAGTATAATAAGAATAAGAAATACATGTGTACCCGTTCAATCATGTATTTTCTCAGAGCTTTTCCACAGAATGTGGCACTATAATCAGAATATGTGCAAGTAAGTTGGGGGCTACTCCTGTAAGTAAGGTATATGTACTTTCCCCTCAGAGCACAAAGACACAGAAGAGAAGAAAAGTAGTGGGAAGGGCTCAGGTGATGAGCGGCCCAGTGAGCCCCTGAAGCCCGAGCCCATGGAGGTGGAGCCTCCCAAAGCAGAGCTGAACGGCACCACTGAAGACCTCCATTCTGAAGGTGACACTCAGTCCAATTAAAACTGATCTGATAGGACCTCAGATCAGCTCCAGGTAAGTGCACTCTCCCCCTCCAGCTTGGCTCTCCCCCTCCCCACCTCCCTTCTCCCTCCCCTTTTTCTTTCAGTTATGTCTGTGATTTTTCTTCCTGTTTTTAATAGTGCATCGTAAGTATGCACTGAAGATGGGACTAGAGGCTGAAACAGAAGAAGGTAGAATGAAACAAACCCAGAGGGAAAAGCCAGTGTAGTCCTGAAAAACATGCCTGGAGGTACTTTGTTTTGTATCGGTCATACATTTGTCTCTTAGACAAGTTCTCTTCCAAATTTACGGTTTTTTATTTTTCCTGCCTCTGCCTATACTATCTAAACCTCAACTGTTAACTCAATGCTCGCAGTAAGAAAATGCTGTGGTATTTGTTTAATTGATGCATTGAACATATAACGTGGTGTGCCTATGTATGCATCAACATATATAAGCACACGGCAGTTTCAGCAGTATTTGTAATGTCTTTGAGGTGTTCACAAAAGGAGCTTTTTTTTTTTTTAACTCATTAAAACTGCAGCCAGTATTGATTCTGTTCTCCAGTTTCATGGATGTGTGCTTCCTTGCCTTGCACTTTAATGCAGTCTGTTCTTAAAGTCGAGAGCCGATAGCATTGGGATGATGGAAGTGTAGGGTTAATGAATTATTGCAGCTGACTTCCATACCTCACACAGCGTTGGTGTTGTGAGCGACCCCATGAAAAGCCAAATTAAAAATCAAGGATACTGTCAAACTGTGCAGGTACTCACCCAAGGTACTCCTTTCTCTACCCACATCCATTTGAATGCTGTTGCCTGTGAACGTGTTTCAGAGCTGATGTTTGATTTCTTTTGTTTGTTTGGGTTTTTTGTTTTCATTTTGTTTTCTTCCAAGTTATGGTTAAGATCCTCAGGTTTTTCTTTTCTTTTTTCTTTTTTTTTTTTGGTTTGGTTTTGAAATGCCAAATGCCTATTACACTTAAAACAACTTGAAAGCAAAATGTTGGACTTTACAGATGAACCCGGTTGATATCCCAGAGTCACAGGTTAATTTTATGGTTAAAATATTCTTCTCTGAATATAGGAAGTTTTATTTTTGTGGTTCGTGCCTTATTTTACTTTGCAGTTTTTTAAAGTAGACTTTCTCCAATAGGCTTAATCAGGTTTTTAAACTGTTAGTTGCAGCTTGTACAGAAAATGTATATAGTAACTGTATTTTCCTTTTTTAGAGATCACATTACAATCTGTTAACCCTTCCTAGAAAAGAAATTGACGAGAGGATATCAAGCGGGTTACTGTTTATTGGGGGGGGAGTAAAATGAGTTCATCATAAATAGTTTTTATGGTTCCAGGGTTCTGTTTGTGTGCTTTCCCTTAAATTCTTACCTGTTTAACTGAATGGTCACTGGCAGTTTTACTGTTATGGTCTCTGTAGTACAGTAAGGGCCAAAGGCAGAAAGAAGAGAGCATTAGGCAGATTAGGCAGAAAGAAGAGTGCAGAAATGTCCCAGTGTCTGTCAGCCAGAATGGTCATTGTTGTCCTTAAACTAACTGGACAAAAAAGCTACTGAAATGTTTATTTCTGTATTTTTACAATATAGTAACTTGAGTGACCATTAATATATTAGGACTAATAGGATTTTTTTATTTTTCCTGGTTTTATGTACAATTAACTTTTTGCTGTGAGCGTTTTAGATTTCAGACACTAACTGTGTTTCTCTGATCATTTATGCACGTCAGGAAGCGCTGGGACAGCTGTTTGAGGAAGACCAGAAGATCTCCAGTCTTCACCATGTCATCTCCGCTGCTTAAAACAAGGTGAACCACAGATGTAGTGGCCTAAATCAGATAAAATAAAAGGAATAAATGTAAAATGGTTCCGATGCCCTTTTCCAGCAGATTTCCCAATACCTTGTTTTTACCATGTTTCTGTTCCTTCATGCTTAATTATTTTGAGCTTAAGCCTTTAAGTACATGAAGGTCCATTCTTTTTTTTTTTCTGTTAGTATGCATTTAATAAAAAAAGTACCTGTGACATGTTTGCTTTGTGCAGTTGGGTCTCACTTCACATTTTTAGAATTGGAAGAGCGGTTTTGGAGCTTAATGTACAGTATTTGGACTGATTCCCTGATTGGGATCTTTATCGCTTAGCTTTCATAATTTCGCCCCTCTATGTAAGCTATATCCCAAAATGTTTGATCACTTTTAGTTTAGAAAAGTGGATTTTTCATTTTGTTCATATTTTTAAAATCCTGTATTTTTGTCTTGAATAAAAAGTCAAAATTAATTCAGCGTCCTGTTGTATTGACCGGGTGTACTGTCATGTAATTTACAATATATAGGATTTTATGAATCCTCATCGTATGATGGAAATGATCTCCACCAACGGATAAGAAGCAGTTTTCTTTGCTTTAAGTAGTAAAGTTAAATTTCTACAGAATGTGGATGTGTATGTTTTGATGTATGCATTATGTTAGGCATATCCCCAAAGATTGAGAGTGTGGCTGCAGTTTTTGTTCAAAAACAGTCAAAAGCGCATTGATTCCATTTGATCTTCCAACAGTTTTTAGTGTTCAGATTTGCAGCCACATTGGCCTTTTTTGACACTCCTGCATTATGAGTAAGAGCTCTGTTGTCTTGTAGCAGCAGTGACAAAGAAAAATACAACAGGGAAGGTAATACTAAATAAAGTGCAGGTAATGGAAAGAGAAGTAATAAATCTGGAACAGTAGAGGGTCTAAGTAATTAAGTATCTGCAATAGTATACAGAAGCACCATATATGCATTCAGGAATTGCATAAGTGTGAGCACATCTGTACATTTGTCCATGTGGGTAAAGTGGCCCCTTAGTCATGTGTGAAAACACCACAGCACAGTGTGAATAATTCTTTCTCTGTATTTAACAAGTGAGGCCGTGGGCAATCTCCTGTGCAGTACACTGGGAGCATTGTATGGGAACGGTACCTCAGGGGTGCCACTAGTAGTCCTGGGACATGAACCCACAATTTTCTAATCCCTGATCACTGTCATTTGTTTCAGTTCTTGTATTAAGTTGGACTTTTCCCTCCACGTCTAAATTGTCAATTACCTGGTATGGCCACTAGATGGCGTACTCTAAACGTGACCAAAGCAAATAAATGCTTTGGAGGTGGGTACGAAATGGTTAAGGTCATAAATTATTAGTCCTTATTTTCCACTAGTAATATGAGGTGTTTTTTTTTTTAATGTTAACGATTTTGGTTTTTATTTTCTTTATTTCTCCCTCCTGACTCCGGTCAAGGGATATCCTTTTCCACCCTTCCCTTTTCCGTCAGCATATCCTAGACTAGTCTTGTTACATATCATACAATCATGGTCATATTTTCTGTACCGATACGTCCACTGTGTTTGACGTTACCGTTCATCCAACGAGTGTACACTACTTGAACAAAAGTATTGGAACGCCTTACCATTACACCAACAGGGACTGTAATTACATTGCGTTTAAACTACATGGACTTTAAAATTGAGTTGTTCTCCCTTTGCTGCTAAAAACAGCTTTCATTCTTCTTTTCAGAAGGCTTTCCACAAGCTTTTGTAATGTTTGTGTGAAATTTGTGCCCATTAATTCTGTAGCGCATTTATGAGGTCAGGCACTGATGCTGGACGAGAAGCCCTGGCTCGCAATTTCTGTTCCAGTTCATCCCAAACGTGTTGTATGGGATTGAGGTCTGGGCTCTGTGCGGGCTAGTGAAGTTCTTCCACACACATCCAACCATGTTATCGTGTAATTTCCTTTGCTCACTGTTGCACCGTCATGCTGGAATAGAAAAGGTTCTTCCCCAAACTGTCCACAAAGTTGGAAGCATTGGCGTTGTCCAAAACGTCTTGGTACAAGTGGCCCCTTACAGTCATGCGTGAACACACCACAGCGCACAGTGTAAAAAGTGTGAAATTCATTCTTTACATTTTATCCATTCAAGTGAAACAGTAGGCAGCCAGGGAACCACTTTGTGGATACGGTATCTTGCTCAGTGGTGCCAATAGCAGTCCTGTAATTCGAACCGACGACTTTCTGATCGCAGTGGCAAGTCCCTAACCACCAAAGCGCCCCTGCTTGGTTTTGTACACCTGTAGCAATGTGTATGATTGAAACACTTGAATTAAATAATGAGGATGTGTCCCAATACTTTTGTCCACAGTTTAAATTCGTTCACACTTCCCTAAACCCGGCCCTCTCCTTCGGAGTGACGTCATGGCCGTATCCCGCTGCTCATGGTGCTTTTCAAACAGTCACTCACGCGCAGCAGCTCGAGACCAACGGACAAACCGGCTCCTCTCGAGGAGAAAC
Source organism: Hemigrammopetersius urotaenia (assembly GCA_037974485.1). NCBI lineage: Eukaryota > Metazoa > Chordata > Actinopteri > Characiformes > Alestidae > Hemigrammopetersius > Hemigrammopetersius urotaenia. The sequence continues at coordinate 10,149,081 of JBBPDC010000028.1, forward strand.
TATTAACTCTATCCACGGATAAAATACTTAAATTTACTTTACATTTAAACTCTTCCTCTTGGTTTTGGTTGTGGACTGTTTGTCGTTGCGGGATATTATTTCTGCCGTGGTGTATGTACCGTCTCCAGAAATTCTCGAGGATGAAAGTTGAAGAACTAACGGTCGACATGGAGAGGAAGTCTGAAGAAGAGCATCAAGACACTTCAGTCTGACTTGCAATCTGGATAATCTTCTAAAAGTTGCTTTTTTGTTTACAGATAATGTAGATAACATTGACATTAAGTCGTAGAAGGGCGGTCTGTGCTCAGCTTGATATATCGAACCCTATATTGTGGCTTCACCAGCTGCTGAATATTTTTTAAAAAGTAGTTTTGCCCATTTGTGAAGAAAATGATATCAGAAGAGCGAAGCAGCCAGTTGAGCAAGCAAGCCCTCGGCTTTCCAGTCGGATTATTGATCCGATCACCGAAAAAAAGCCTGGCAAAGTTGGGGAGAAAGCCCAGCAATGGATCTCTGCAGTAAGTCACTTTTCAGTGGTAAAAAAAAAAAAAACCTTATTTAAGTCACCTTTCATTGAGGTACACAAATTTAAATAAACTTTCAGTTGTAAACGCACTCTTATTTAAATCACCTTTCAGTGCTAAATGTGTCTTTATTTAAATTCACATTTAAGTGGTAAAATTTCCTTATTCAAATCACCTCTCAGTGGTAGAGTAAGGGTTAATTTAAATCACCTTTCAGTGGTAAAGGTGTCCTCATTTAAGTCACTGTTCAGTAGTAAAAGGGTTCTTGTTTAGGTCACATTTCAGTGGTAAAAGTGTGTCTGACCTTACTTAAATGAAATAACTGTTACTACACTGTAGTAACGTTACACCTTATCTCAGCCGTAGCTTCTATTTATATTCATTGTTTGGTGTTTTAGAGAAACTTACATTTCAGTACCATATGTGGTATGTATAATTCAAGTTATGTCCCCCAAAGAGAGCCCTTATCCACAGTCAACTAAGTTCTGTCTGCTCTAGCGAGTATCTAATATAGTTTCATTCACTATTGGCCAGCAAAACAAAATCCTCTTTCAAGCATAAAAGGTCTACTCATGGGTCTGAGGAATCTGTCTTTGCTTCACTGTCCATGGAATGCTTTTAAAAGGATACTGTCCTTATTGTCCTGAAGATGGACACTGTGTGGATGAGCATAGCTGAGGCACATCTTAAAGTTTATCCTCTCACTGGCACTGTATCTATCTCAGGTCCAACGCGTCAGATATCACCACACAATCAATGGAGAGCACTGGTGTCAGGCAGCCAGCTAAAAGCAAGATTCGACGCCACAACAACAAGCTGGCGACTGTATTTAACCGGAGTCCTCTCTTGCGGGACAGTGGGCCGAGGCAGGGGGGCAGACACCTGTCAGGAGACCGGCTGGACACTGACGACCCATCTGAGCTGTCCAGCCAGCTCTCTGCTCCAGGGATCCTAAAAATATTCGGCAGTGACATCTGCCAGGGGACCAATTATAAGAGTGTGCTGGCTACGACTCGGTCCTGTGCAAAGGAGCTGGTTAAAGAGGCCCTGGAGAGGTGAGTCTATCCTTCCTGTCCTTTTACTAACTCAAAAATAATCTGTTTTGTGATAAGGACATGTTTGTAGCTGTTATTGGGATGAGTACTGGTGCCTTAGCTGGACTGATTAAAAGAGTTCTTTTTTTTTTTATTAGTTTCAGGTCATAAAATCAGATTGTCCAATCAGTGAATTGATGTTGCTGGTGCTTTACAGATACTGCCTAGAAGAGGAAGACCCACAGGCATATGTACTCTGTGATGTTATTGGCCAGACAGGAGTGGACCATCAGTGGAAGACAGAGTGCCTTCGGGTGGTGGGTGACAATGAGAAGCCCCTCATACTGCAGTCCCTTTGGAAGCCCAAAGATGGGTTCTCTAGACGGTTTGAGATCCAGAAAAGAACTAGTGTTGAGGAGCGTAGTGCCAAAGACAGAGACACAGTTACTGCAGGTAATGTGCCTAAATTAAGTTTTGTATAGTTACAGGTAATGTGACTTATTTTTCTGTTTTTTTGGGGGTTTTTTTAAGGGAAGATGTGTTTTATTAGAACGGTCCCATAATCTGTTACACTTTCCCATCATGCTGGAGCACCTACAGCATGTCTAAGCACTCGCTCGTTTTTCTTTCCATCTGAGCTTGTTTCCTGCACTCTGGAGAATGTGTGACCCTGTTGACTTTGGCACAGACTGTAAGCTTTCTCAGGGTTCCCTAGTGGAGTCTCAGGCCTGCCACTGCCTTCTCCGTGCAAAACAATGTGGACAGACGCCCACTTCCACAGCTGATAACGCCCAGGGAGCTGCTGGGCGTGAAAGCTTGGCCTCTGAACATTCCACAGTGCTTAATGGCTTCAGGTCTAAGTTGAATGTTTTTTGCGTTACGTCAGTCCCATGCAGTTATGGGTGGTATCAAATGGAAGTGATCATCTCTTATTCTCTAAATTTCCTGCCCATTCTTCATCTCAACTGCAACAGTGAATCAGACCACAGTCATCACATAGGAGATGCTGACATGGTAACAGGGGTGTTGGTGGCGTAGTGGGTAGGATACTTGCCACTAGACTAAGAGGTCATGGGTTTGAATCCTACCTTCAGCACACCACCACTGGGTCCCTGAGCAAGTTGCTCCAGGGAGACTGTCCCCTGTAGTTAGGGAATGGAAGTCGCTTTGGATAAAAGCGTCTGATAAAATGCCGTAAATGTAACAGATAACTGTATTACTAAAAACACTATGAAGTATGTAAAAAGCTTATTATTGAAAGTGTTGAGTGTGGTTGTCTTAAATTTAACTTGCCATTTCTTGAATCGTTTGTAAGTAGGTATAACAAGCTTCACTGAACACTAATATTGGTTATAGTTTAGTGTAATTAAAATACATTTAAGAATGAAACTGTTGAAGAATGAAGGGTCTTGTGTTCTGCCTTAGTTTACATTTCTTCATATAATTTGTGTCCACTATAATACACTGGTTATCATCCTAGGGCATGGGAGGGGTTCTTGACCAACTCAATTCTTGACTATCATATTCCCATTCCTTACCTCTCCTGTTTTTATCAGGTCTGAATGCCCAGGTCCGAAAGCTGCAGAAAGTGCGTTCACGGGTGACCTCACTCTTTGTGGATGGGAATGATGGAGAAATAGACAGCCTTGGCATCTGGAGGAGCTTGAGTGACATGGACATATCTGCCATGGGAAAAGAAGTTGGCAAGGTCCATAAAGTAGGGGCGCTGCAGGAGGACCCTGAGGCGGAGGCTGACGCAGAAGCCCGCCGTCTCGGCACAGAAAAGGAAGAGACAGAGAGCAGTGATGACAACACTACACAGTACTCCATCCACCCGCCCTTTGATTTCCCCTATTTCCTTCTGTTGCAGGGCTACAGCAACAGACAAGTAAGGCTATCTTGACTACAGCTTAATAACTACCTTATGTTATTGTTACTAATATATGTATATAATAGTTGCAGTTTCTCTTAGTTTTCTAATTTCATCATAGGAGGTCGTCAGGTTGTGATTGTCTCCTACACTAGATAGGAATTAATTTGCCTAGCTTTAATTAATAGTTCCACAAGGTGAGTGTAGGTGTTTCCTATCAGCTTACACAACACTGTAAACTCTCTGCAAATCTACTCCTTGTTAACCTTTATAACCACATTAAAGCTTTTAATTGCACTTCAAAGTTTAATCTGGTAAAGAGAATCCTTAGGAGGTGTGGGACAACCACGGTGGTGTGGCATGCACATGTAGCACAGATGGGGGAGGGAGCTTCCAGCTGGATTAGTGGATTGAGGTAGACAGGCAGCCATGAGGGAGACTGGTGATCTCTGGGCCTCCAGGGATTGACCTGTCACTCATGGGTGGGAAACTCAGCTTGAATCAGTACTGCCACTGCTAAGAACCCCTGTCTTCTGGCAGAACTTGTGAAAGGAAACGTACTGTACATGTTTTGTCTCACACTGAGATCTAACAGCTTAAAGGCTTCAGAGAGGGAAAGTAGACATGCAAAGCACGTGGACAAACATGTTTTGTTCCCACCACAACAGAACACAGATACACATTACACGAACTGAGACAATAAAACACATACTGTAATCTTTTTTTTCCTGGTTATTCATTTATTACAGAAACAAACTGCTTATTTTTAAATGAAGGCCAGGATGATTGTCTGTGGCCTAGACGAGGCCATTTCCAGAAGCAGGAAACTACCACTGCGCTGTTTGTTCTTGATTGTAAATGCTGCTGAGTATGCAGTGTGTTGTGTGGGTGTGCCAATGTATGTGCATGAGGCTGGGTGGGGGTGTGTGCTCCACTGGGAAACAGACAGCCTGGTCTGCAGCAAAGGCAGACAGAGTTACTTTTTAACACAGCGCTGATTGAAAAGATATCCACAGAATATTTATCTAACTGTAACACTGGATTCATCTTAGCACTAGTTGATGTCAATAGTTCCTTCCTTATGGAGAAAGCAATAAAGCGCTTGCTGGTTGTTTTGGTTCTGCGTGCAACTACGATCTGAAGGTTGATGAAACTGTAAGCAGGAATTAAAATTCCAGAGGGATGTGGTCATCCTCAGTGCTGTAATTTGTGCAGGTAGAGCTCTGCCATGTGTATTTACATTAAGAAAGCAAAGCTGTAATCAGTGCAGATTCTTGTTGCTATACAAGATGATTTCTGACACAGTTCCCCTAATGTTCCTTTGTTAATGAGAAAGGTTTGTTATTTATTATTTTTATCTTTTGTGACAAGTAAAATAAAATACTCAAAATGATTTGACATAGTCAGTGCCCAGCGAGAGAGATGAAATTTAAATTAAGAGATTAACACAGAAATAAAGCAGTCATTACAGCAAATACCAAAAGGATTTTTTTATCCTTTTGATCAAAGGATCATTGCATAGCAGTCTGTTACTTTCCACACAATTATGGCTGTTGAATTAAATGTCCATCCCGAAATGGATTTAAGTCTATCCTTACTGGTTATACTGGTTATAAAGTAATTATTCTTTTAAATAAATAGATCACCCAAATAGGTTAATAGATGACGCAGTCAAAAAATAAGCCATTGGAGAAATTATCTCCGTATACGAGGGCTCTGTTGGCCTATTAATATTGTGACCACTCCTCACTCATCTCATTTGATCTTAAATGAAATTGTTTTCTGCTATGCTAAGTCTTCTATTGGTTCCTTGTAGGACTTTGTGATATACCTGTTGAGCGGGAACACTTGTGTGTTTGGCTGCAGTGAGCACACTGAGAATACGGAGCAGTTGAAGGTAGATGTCCTTCTTTATGCATCTGATGTGCTGCCCCAGCACTGCTGTGTGCGACGCTTGGACACTCCTAGCCCCCAACCTGAGGGCAGCAAGAGGACTCTTACCCTACTGCAGCCTCTCCACGGAGCCCCCGTCACCCGGAACGGTGTTCCATTAAAAGACGAGGTTGAACTTCTCCCTGGGGACCTGGTGGGCATGGGCCAGCACTACCTCTTTATGTTTAAGGATCCCACTGCCCCCGATGCCCAGCACATGCCCTCCTGGATGACCACTCTGTGTCCCCCAGCTGTAGCTGTACCCTGTAAAACTTGTGGTTCCTCGTTAAGAAAGCCAAAGACCCACAAGAGAGTAACAGCTTGGAGGGACCTTGAGGGCAGAGTGCTCTCTTTTCACTACCAACTTCAGCAAGAAGACCAGGTGCTCGAAAAGATCCTCACCTTGGTGGATCCAAAAGAAGAAGAGCCCAAACTTATTCCAGCCTTCTTGCTCTGTCTATGCATCCAACATTCAGCTGCCAACTTTGATATTGTGCAGTTCCGCAAGCTATTGTTGAAAATCGCCAACCAGATCCAGCTCACCATGTGGGTGAGTAGGAATTTAGAAAGTGCAACTTAAATCACAGCCTTTTCTTGTAAGTTTTGGATAATTATCCATCAGTAACCAACATTCAAAGGCATGTGTACAATCTTTGGCATTTTTTGAGAGAAGTGATCCTGAATGTTTATTCTTCTGTTCCCTGGCAGGAGAGGACTAAAGAGCTTGCAGCACTTCAGCCAGATTCGTGAGGATCTTTCTTTTCTACCTAGTTTAATTTCTTACAACCTTCAAACAGTGTTAAATATCCAAACATTCTGCTGGGACCCAGATATTTGAGCAGTGTCATATAATCTGGAGTGTCTTAGAAATAAATCAGATAGCCATTAGAGACCTACTACAGCTTTGACTTTAGGAATTACTTGGGCTTTAAAAATGTTTTGTTTGGTTTTTTTTCTCAGACATTCTGTTTGGCCATGGTACATCCTGATTTAAAATAATTTCCCTCCACATTTAAGTTAAGGTGAAAAGACTAACAGCTAGAAAGAAAGCACTCAAAGGGGAAAATTAACTTATTGATTTGAACGTCCTTTGATTCTGTTTGTTTGTTTTTTGTTTTTTTTGTTATCAAAGATAAGTACAGAAACAAAAGCTTGTTGCTTCTTTAATGCGTTAAAATGTTTTTGCAAATAGAGGGCCCCTTCCTTTCTCCCCTTCTCACTGTAGCTCAGTGGACTGGGAGATAAATTAAGCATTTGAAACTGAACCATACAGCTGTCCACAGCACTCTTCCCTTATATGTTTACTATGATGCCGCAATGAGTTAATATACTGACGCGGTTACAGGAATGGCATGAAGTATGAAAATAAGCAAGTGTGAGACAGAAGGAAATTAAGTACTCATTTTCAATATTTCAGTGCTTTTCTACCGTATGTATAATTTACTGCTTTAATCCCACAATTATATGTCTGACTGGAATACTGAATATGTGATGAATGTTTTTTGTTTAGCAGTGGCTCTGAGGACATAAAGACAGAACCAGAAGTTCTGCCTCTGCTAAGCATGGCTGAATTAATCCCAGGTCTGCAGCCGTTGGTGCTGTGGATGGCCAACTCCATTGAGTTGCTGCACTTCATCCAGCATGAGGTTCCCCTGCTTCTGCCGTTTACACAGCAGGATGAGAAGACTCAGAGTGAAGGTGTTTAAATCTTTCAAAATTAAATCACTTTGTGGTGTTATAGCAGTGTAGTCTTTGGTCATTAGGCTTGTAAACTGTAGGCAGAATTTGTAGTTTAATGTTTTGTGTGATTTTTGTACTTGTTTCTTTCTGTAGAATTAAATTTTCAGATCCTGTCTACACGCACTGCCAGTGAAGAGGCTATGACTGTCCTAGAGGAAGTCATCATGTTTACGTTCCAGCAGACTGTCTATTACCTTACTAAAGTAAGCTCCGCTGCGTCACAAACATTTTAGGCTTTAGCTTAACTTCAGTAAATCACAAACCTATAGCCAAATTATTTGAGCATTCACCACAGGCCTCCATGTGCAAACTTCATACAGTGATCTGTCTGCTGTGTGTAGAATATCTGAAACAGGACATGTGAGTGTAAACACCATTCTTTTCGTAACAAGGCAGTGGAAACATAAAGTTTTGCTCTGCAATGGCTGTTTGAAATGGGTGTGTGTAATTGCTTCTCTCCTTGCATGGGATCAAAAACAAATGCCCTGCCTTTTCCCAGGGTTTTTTGTATTTTGCACAACTTTGTACAAACCCTCTCTTCCCTTCAAGTTGGGGTCCTGGAGTCCTGGAATTCTTACACATGTATGCATTTGATTACACATTATTTAATCAAGATCCCATTGTTGCATTACTGAGTTACTTTTAGCAGTACTGGGAAGATATAAGTTCTGAGAACTTAACTTCCTTGGACTGTGTCTAGTAAATGTTTATTGCCTAATTGCTCACTAAATTGTAAGCATCAGGAAAATTTCCCAGCTTCATGGCATTTATTGCTTGGAGGCCCACAATTCTGGTTTGCAAATAGTCCGGAGCCACACCTCCACTGAGAACCACTTACCCAAAAGACAAAACTTGTTCAGCTGCTTCTTGTTAAATTACTAACATAAACAGTAATATTTCACTGTAGGTAGCTGTTACAAATTGACTTTGTTAATGAAACCAGGGAGATGGCTTTGAAAGTATGTCAGAGATATTTGTATTGAAACTACACTACTTCACAGCCCTGCTTGTACCTTTGTTCTCAAATATCCATTACATGTGTAAGCGAACACGTCAGCCTGGTCTGTCCTGAGTGGTGAGCCGTGTAGCATGGAGAGAGGGTGGAGAGGGCTCATGGTGGAGTGAGCAGGAAGGACAAACTGACCCAGCAGTTGCCTGCTGTTCAGTTCATGGGGAAGCAGCTGCAGCCTTTAAATGTGTAGCCGGAATGGTGCCCTGAGCCTGTGGTCTGTTTCCTGCATAGGAAGAGGGCCGCTGTCGTCACCAGACAGCCAGTATGGAAGAAAGGACACGGTTATCCACTGGGGAGAGTGCAAATTACTGAGGGGTTTGTGGTTAGTAGAATCCTTAGTGTGATGATTTAAAAGATGTTTTCAGTGTAGCTCAAGAAGACATATGCTTTTGTGTTCTCACATAGTTTTGATGTCTGCTGACTGACTTCACCCAAAACAAAAATATGGCCTGGAATATGTGTCAACCTAATGAAGTGTCTCACAGGTAGCAGATCAGGGCAGTGGTTTTTTTTTCAAAGAGCTCTTTATCCTTAAATGTAAGTTGGGGGATTTATCAAACTGTTTTTACTGAAAACATATATTTCAGAAAAATCACATGCTTATGAGGAATTTTAGGCACACAGCTTTCACTTCTCCTTTCATGCCTACTAAAAGGGAACATGTTACCACCCAAGTCAGCCTCGAGTCCCATCTGAAGGAAGGAATGTGTGTCTATTGTGTTTTCAATAGTGGAATCACTTAAGGCCTCAAGAGTCATCACGAGTCTTTGAGAGACTTGTCTTAGTAATGCCCTCCCTATGTGGACCTGAGTGACCAGTGTAATGATGTCATGAGGTTGGACAAAGGCAAAGGAATGTGTCAGCGAATGAGAAGTAATGTGGGTTGGGACCTTTTGTCCAGAATGGATTACTCATTGACCTCTGATGCCTTCAGTGCAATGAGTGTGAAGAGACCCAAGAATGCCTAGAAAGCTCTTCACTAAGGTGTGCTGGATAAAAACATTTTATCTAAATACCATAAGTTGGAATGCAAATCTGTTGATAGATTGGTTTAGATGGAGTTTTGACCGCAAATATATAATTAGTATACTGTAAACAGTGCACTATTTAAGGTACTTTTCAAGCCGTTTCCCTTTCTCTTTCCTCAGTATGTTTGACCTCATGGCAGATCAGTAGAGACTGCTCTTAAATGTTAACATGTTGGGTAACAACCTGAAATGTCTGAAGTTCTCAGGGACAGTTCTTACTCATGGGTCTTGCTACAGGTTGGATCACAGTGTACTATAGCCATGTGTTTAAACACAGAACATCCTTTTATTTCCTGTGTACTTTGAGATCTTCCTCTTCCTGAAATTTGAGGTCTGCATAGTGTTGAAAACTCTTCCTACTATAGGATAAAACATCCAGTTCCTGTGTATTTGAGATCATCTTTGTTACTGTTATCTTGACAGTTAGATGTTCAGTGAGGGATGCAGTAATCAGTGAGATGAGACATGAAAGTGTTGTTATGGTTGTATCTTATTTAGTCATTTCCCAAAACTCCCTTTTAAAAGTAATCGCACTGGACTGTCACAGCTGAGATGTTCTCCATAGCCCAGTCCCAGGCGTTTATCTGAGCTCTGACCGGAAGTCTGGTCTTCCAGTGCTTCCTGTGGACTCAGGGAAAACATACACTAGCTGCGCCTCTGCAGTTGCTCCATTGTGTCTCACTGGACTACTGAGACCACTGTTGTCCAGTTCTCTAAAAACTCAAAACTAATGCAAGTCCTGTCCCTTTTTTGATGGTTATTCAGTTTGCACTTTGCAGATGTCTTTATTATTTTGTGTTCATTTTTTTGACCATTTTTGTACTGAGCAGATATTACTTTACTATGTAATTTGTGTAAATCTTTACCCTCTCCTCTCCAGACTTTGTATGCTGTCCTGCCAGGACTGCTGGATAGCAACCCTTTTTCTGAGAGTGGACAACTGCATATGCCTGTGGGTGTCAGCAACATTCTGGACGTTTTGAAGGAGGCACTGGAACTGCTTAACACCTTCCAAGTGCACACGGACATCTCCTCACAGCTTCTGGCCTATTTGTTCTTCTTCACCAATGCCTCCATCTTCAATATACTCATGGAAAGAGGTCAGCGCTGTTCTATACTCTTTGTCCTTTACTGACTAGTTAAACGACTGACTAATAAATAATATTCTAAATCATAATATAGTTCTTCATGAAATAGATGGCTATCCAGAGGTTTTAGTATCCCTACTTATTTCACAATTTTTGAATCTGAAGTAAATAAAATGTAAAAATTGGAATTAAGAAACCGACTACCTTTAATGTATCTTTTTCCAGGTTCTGGAGGAGGATTTTACCAGTGGTCAAGAGGGGTACAGATTCGGGCAAACCTAGATTTGCTGATGGATTGGACTCACAGTATTGGATTAGGTGACCTGGCTGCTGAATTTTTCCAGAAACTCTCATCAGCAGTCAACCTGCTGGCCACCCCTAAGGAGACTTTACTACAGGTAATCCAGCTGTACGCCTTTAGCAACTTCCCTCAAATGAAAACTGGTTATGCTAATCTGTGCACTTTAGTATTTGCACACAGCAAATACATCTGTTGTCTTCAATCACCTGACAGACCTATCTGTCTGGTTTTTAGAAGCTGTTTATGAATGGGGTATTTATTACAGTAAAGTAGGAAACCATATTTCAGTCTGTCATGTACCGATGTGGCTGTAGGAACCAAGGTAGAAGTTGTTTTATAATCTTAAGCAAACTATTGTAAAGTCCTTGAGGCGTTTCATGAACACAGAAATGACCTCATGCCTCGTGCAGCGTTGACTAAACCTGTTGCACCAACAAAGGACCTGACTTAAACAGTGTCAAGTTCACTCTAATGTGACAGAGCAATTTAGTTAATCTGATAACAAAGTCCATACATAATTATTTCCTTCTGAGCTCTTTTCTGCACTCTCTGTTCACTGGGATGAATCATTTATACGGCATACTGAAAGTGCCAAAACTAAGAGCCTACAATCTGTTTAAGTTGACGTCATCTGAGCGAAACTCCAGCAGGCATGCTGTGGCATGTAGTTTGTGTAGTTCCCCGTGAGGACTTGCATCAGGATGTCATAGGTGATGTAATTAAACATTGACAAATTAGTTTATTCATCATAGTTTCTTTGTTCAAGGAAAAGCACTGTGAGGAGGACATAAACTGTGGCCTTGACACCTGAGTTGTAATAGTGTTACTGAAGTAGTTAATCCTTCCTTAATCCTGCCACTTCCTCTACAGTCCCCCAAAAGATCTTGTTTAAATGCCTACTTGTCAGCCCTTGCAATCCACAGACCATAATACAGAATATTGTCATGTTAAGAAGGACATACAAAAGTTACAAGGTCTCACCAGGACACATCCTGTGCTATGAAAGATTTATAGGGCTTGTCACATAGTTCTCCAGGGGTCTACATGGTCCACAAGTGACGAGACTATTACTTGGAAATCAATGGCCTCTATACCAGCTGACCACATTGTACAACAGCTAGTACACATTAGTACATTTTCAATGAGTATAAATATGAGAATTTTGACTCATCAAAGTTAAACACAACCTGGAGTGACACTGGCCTTTTCTGCCCTCTCTGTCTCTCATTCACTCAGGCAGGGAGGGACTGTAAATAAGCTCATGAGCTGTAAATAAGCTCATGTGATGTTGAATGTGTTGTGTAATACGTGTATTTCCTTGTGTTTTACAGTGTACACTTGTAATGACCACCTGATCATTTCACTTGTCAGCGTTTATGCCCTGACTGACACTAAAGCAGCTAAAACATGTCCTTATCAGCAAAAAGTTGCAATAAGAATTCAAGTGGTTCTTCTGTCCAAGTTGAGTCAAGAATTGTTTGCAGTAATTGAGTGAAGGAATAAGCAGTACCTGGGGCTTTTTCAACATGCAACTTTTTCTATTTCTTGTTTATATTTATTCTTTTTTTTTTTTAATAAAAGTTATGGTTTGGTGTTATGGTTTTGCTTTTTTTTTTTTTTAACCTAAAGCTCTCACTTTGTGGACTAATTAAACACACTAGCACATTTACCCAGTAGTTCACATTTTAATAAGCTAAAAGTAAGGCAACTGCTTATTTAGCACAAGGAGTCGTGTATAATTATGCAGTAACATTTAGATACAGATACAGAAGAAGCATTCAAACAAATTCCAACATATATCTGACAAAATTTCTCATTAATGTTTGTGTTTTGAGTGAAAATCTGCTGATTCCTAGATTGCCATGGTACCTGTTTGTTTCTACGACTTACCCGTGGTCTTACTGTGTTGCTGAATGTTCATGAGTATTGCATTTGAGCACAATTGGATTTGCTCTGATCAGCATTAGCAGCAGTTGTGTGGGACAGTTGCTAGGAAGCTGGTTTCAACTGTTCCACCCATGGCACTGGGGCACAGTTTGTGGTTTGTGTCAAAGCCAGCAGTGTGCTCAAACACTTATGCTTTCCTGCTTTTTTCCATCTGTCATTTCTGGGCCAACTTTGCTCTGTCTGTTAGAGCACTGTTTTTGGCATTGATGAAATTTTGCCGTAGCTCATATAGACATTCAGCAGTGTGCTCTTGGATCAGCACAATAAGGGCAACTTAACTGGGCAATCCATTGGCTGCTGGATGTTGTCAAGTATGTCATGCACCATCTAAAAGTCAGTATTTGGTCATAAACTCACTGTAGACACATGTAAGTATTTTGGAAACTCTTTTAAGTTCCCTCATATCAGCCTTCCCTGGCTGTGCAGACAGCTGTTATTAAGAGGGAGTTTTTCTAAGGAGACCTCTGGCTGATGAGCTGGCATGTTGGGGCAACTTAAAGGTTCCTCCCAGAGTGGTTCTCTTTCTTTGATTAAGTGACCCTGTCATCACCCAATCTGTTTATTTTGAACTTGTGTTGGTGTCTACAGCACTCCCATTCTAAACACTCTTAAAGGCAGTCTACATGGCCTTATTTTGGTTTGTGTGCATTTGTAACTGCAATTTGTCATGTGACCCAAGAAGAGTGACTGGTTGATTACAGGCATATTGGAAGATATTTTGAACTTCAGGCAATTCTGGCTGTATTGTGGACAAAATTGTTCTCTCCCAGTACTGTAATTTGCCAGCCCTAATTCACAATACATTAACAAAAGGGAGCACATAAACATTTGTTGAAAGCTGTCTTTTGTTGTTGAAGGTGCTTGGCATGCTATATGGAACATTTTAATTATGTTTTGTTTTCTCTGAAATAGCTTTTGTGTCTGTTTGTATTGTGTGTATTTCCTCTCATCCCCCCTCATAATTGTGGAGGGTTGTGTTGGTTGGTTTATTTGGTGTGTACTGTAGGCTTTGTGTGCTGGTTATAAAACCGGTTTTAGTCATTTCTTAACTCATATCTTACTGTTTACTTTGTGTCCTTGTGCAGGCCTCTTGGCCATCTCTTAGAGACGAATTCACACACCTTAATCCAGCACAGCTTCATCACATGCTGAGAGAATACAACGCAGGCAGGACCTGTCCCTCTTGCTGGACCCCCTCCCCAGAGGAAGTTGAAGCTGCTCTCAGAACATGTGAGTCAATAGCACACTGAACTATCCCTGTAAATAATAGGTGTTATGTTTGTTGGTATCCTGTAGTAGAGATTACAATGTTAATGTATTTCACAAGACTGGACAAAGGACAGATTCATTCATAACACTTGCATAGGGCATAATTTCACACTTTCTGTTCTCATAATCAGGGTACCTTTTATTATTTTTGAGTAGATGTAAACAGATGTCCTGTTTACATGCTTATGTGTAGCTAATCTTTCCTTCTAGCTGAAATCCTGGAGAGTTTTGACAACCATCCTCCACTCATCCTGCCCAACATAACCTTTTACTTGGAGCTTGGGAAGCCTATCACAGAGTCCAGTTTCTTCTACCAGCTTCAACACCTGCAAGAGTTCATACATACCATTCCAATCAGCCATACACAAAATGAACTACAACCTCCCCAGGTACTTAGCTAACTCTGTACACCTATTTAACTGCTTTCATGTGTGTAGATTTGGTGATAGATATTGGTTGTAGATCTTTGCACTGAATGTACTTTTCCTGCATGTTTATTACAATCAGGACGCCGGCAGTGACCTGGAAGATACACACTCATTCTCTTTCCCATATGGCAAAAAAACTGAGAGCCATGCACCTTGCGTAACCCCTGATCCAACTGTTCTTCTTGGCTCTGAGGCAGAGGAACAAGCATGCTTGCCTGCATCACCCCCTCATGTCAGGGGGTCTCATGGTAACTTGAGTTCATGTGAAGCAGTGTTGGCCCAAAAGCTGAAGAACCTGGAACTTCAGAGCAACCTGCCAGGGGAAACAGACCTGGGCTACCACAAGAGCCTGGCCCTGGACCCCTCCTGTCTTCTCACCCCACCCAACACACCCCAAGGCCTTGAGCCAGTTGAGTTAGAGTCCAGTATGCAGCAGGAGGCAACACATCAGTCAAACCAGCAGGACAAGAAAGGTATGCGCTCCTCTGATTGATTTTGAACATAGTAGCAATAGACACAAAACACATGACTTGCATCTCCACCAAGTCCTGATCAAAAGTCCCAATAACTGCTCCAGCAATCTGTAAAACTGCCACAATGATTTCTTACACTGGTGGCTCGTAGCTTTTGCGATGTGATTACCACGGAGAACTATTGTGAAAAGGAGTTGAACTCAGACCTCTGCAGGGTTAACCGTTAATAAGAACGACCTGTAGCAACAAATCTCCCACTCCCCCTACAGCTCTTTTCATTTTCCTTTTGAGCGAAGAGAAGGTCTCGGGCATGGTCACCCTGTGGGGTGTTCCCCAGGTTCAAAGGATGAGCTGTTTCCTCCTCAGGTCTATTGTTTTTAAAAGCCTAAGCGCTAAGGTCATGGGGGGGCAGCAGGGTGGATGTGAATGTGAAAGTTGTGCTTTGTATGTTCTGGCCCTGATTTGTTATTTTGCTGGAGGAGGGAGAAAGCATGAGGAGAGCCCAGTTAACTCCTCTCCCCACAGGCCAAACTCCCACCACAATGAACCCTTGCATTTTGTCACTTTTAAAGAATGATAAACAGTGTAGATTTCCCTGACATTTTGCCATGTGAAACATATCAGGTACATTTGCCTCTTTTTATGTTTCTATTCAGATACATTAAACATATAGCTAGAGTTCTACTTTTACTGTGGGAACTTTAGGTGGTAACAATGAGAGGTTTCCCCCAGTGCTGTTGCATGTTCAGCACATGACCAGGGGGTTAACCTTTACATATGGTCATAGGGTAATTAAAGCTTTAAGCCCCCCTTGAAAAAGGCATGGGGCTGTGTCCTTTCACGACGGATTATTGCTTCAATTCATTGAACCTCATGGCATCTCCCTTGTAATAGTTTATTGGAAAAAACTGCATTGTCTACCACAAATGAACAACAGAGTGGATACAAAATAAGCCAACTTTTACTTTTGACAGCTCTCTATGTATCTCGGCTCTGGATTCTCATACTCCAGTCAAAGAGATTCTCGTTAAAACCAAACTAGTTTTCCTTGCTAACACATCACGCTATTTTGGTAGCCAGGCTAATCCTATAATCTGGAGCAAGAATTACAGCGAAGTGGTGATGTCAGGAGAGAAAAGAACGGTGGATAAAGCGTCATGGGAATTTACAGTTGGGTTGCTGGGTGGAATCTTAATCGGGACTGGCATTGTTCGGGGTGCTGGGCCGGGGTGCGAATGGTTTTAGGGGGTGGGGGTGGGGGTGTTACTATTGCTGTTGTAATGGGGGAGTAACATCAAAAGAGACTATGCAGAGAAATGGCACCCTCAAGCCCAGAACAAAAATGTTTATACATGTGACTGAAAATTCCAAAACTGGCATCTGTCTTTAAAAACAACACAGACTTTCTGTTAATTATTTGGTTAACCTTATCATTTGTGACTTATTGCATAGAATTTTATTTAAATGGACTACAAACTGCGGATCAGTCCAGTTATATTTGTTGATACTTCTAAAAGAATATAACATGTTGCTTCAAAGACATTGTATACTAAAGTTAACCAGAGTGTGCAGGCAACCAACTTACTTTTACCATGCAGCTTTACATTAGATAAGAATAGTCTTAATTTAATGGCCTTAACCCTCTACTTGTTTTCAAGTGGCCCATTGCCCCTTGGAACTGAGATCATCCACTTTCTGTAGCGCTGATACTAACCAGGTTTCCACGGGACCATAATAAATTGAAATGAAATACAATTGGGAAATATAAATCTTTACATTTGTAAGCTGGTGATTCACAAGGCCTATCAGTAAATTTCTCCTTTACTCTTTTATTATTTCAATGCAAAACAGAGAGGTAGGGCTAAGTGGAAGGGACAAGGTGTGAAATGAGACTGGGCCTAAAGACATGTCCCATGACTAGGGTCAGCTATCACAGGGAATTCTGTTGTCCATCCTCATTGAATACCGAGCATCTTGGTACAACAGTGTTTTTGCACAGGATCTTAAAGCACTACAGAAAATGTGAACTCCATAATCAGTGACAAACATCATCTAACCCTTACTGCCTGCAATGTATACACAATAGAGCAGACCAGATAATAAGAGCTAAGAATCCCTGCACTGTAGCGTTTTGCTTTGTTTTAGAAAGCAGAATATGTCTTTGCATTATACATTCCCTTTCTGACACATCCATTGGCACCAGGTATATAAAATCAAGCACAAACCCAGGCAGTCTGTACTCATGAACATTGGCAGTCTTTTTCAATGTCTTTAAATATGGTCCTGTCATACTGTCATAGGATGCCACCTTTGCCACAAGTCCGTTGTTCATTTTTGCCCTGCTAGATGCCCCAGTCAGCTTTAAGTGCTATTGTTGGATCTAGTGGCAAAAACAGTTCAGCTATGAAGCAGTAGACCATGGAAACCAACAGAGCATCAAGGGATTGGTGTAAACTCTTGATTGTGATGTGTCTGTATACTTTTAGCCAAATAGTGTATCTCAAGGTTCAGCCACAGTCTTTACCTTGAAGATGTTACCACCAAGTGCTGTTGTTGGTATGCTTGTGTGTTTATGGTGTATTTATGTTTTATTTTAGTTTTAAGTCTTTAACACCAAGCAAGCATCATTTGAAGTCTATCAGACAAACAGTATCAAGTAATTTGTGGTGTGACAGTGAGCTGTGGCTTTTGTTTTGACTGTAGGAAATGGTGAAACTACAGATCAAAGGGACAAGAGAAACGAGGAAGAAGATGATAATGAGCGAGATGAAGTGTTCACCATAGAGCTGTCAAAGGGACCACATGGCCTTGGCCTGGCACTGGTGGATGGACTGGTGAGGATAATCCCCCCTGACCCCCGGTGGTTGTAAACTTTTTTTTTTTCACTGTGTATCCTACTTTGTGTTTTCAGCCAGCATATGTGTTTCATTCTTTTTTATTTATTTTTTTTCATGACGGATTTCACTGTGGCCTTAAATCAAACTTTATAGTTAAGTTTTGGTTCACTTCTATACAACTGGTTGAAAGCAAGGGTCACAAGACTGCGCTTTAGTCATAAGATGTTATTAATGGGTGTGGAACTATGAGTGACAGAACTTCATAAATCTTTAATCTTATTATGCTCACATGAGCATACTCTGCCTACCATATACACTTTACATTTAAAGCTCTTGTTGTGCTTTCACAAAGATGGGTCTTATTAAGTGCAGGCCAAAATAATTGGTTACAGGTGAAACAAAATACCTTTGCCTAGCTCTGTCAGCGCAGGAAAAAAAACTTTTCATCTTTATTGGCATCACATCCTCAGTTAAACTACACATTCTATAAACGGCTTGACAGAAACATAATGACCAAATCTAGATTTATGTGTTCATTTAGTGGTGCATTGTGACTATGCAGGCAGTGAAATTTTAGTAACACCCATTACTTCAAACTGAGTCTGAAGTTGCAATCTGAGCTCCCTGCATGACCGAGATCCGACAGGCTTCAAAAGTAGCCCAGTCAGCAACTGTTATGCCTAAAAATAATCCTGCATGTTTGGACAAGTATAGTGGTTGTGTGTAGAAAATAAAGGCGGCATTGTTTAGCTCCCCTGCTGTGTTTGATGTTTAAGATGTGCAGGGTTGCTGATTGGGGAACTTGGTATGGAGGTATGTGTGAAGGGGGAGGGGCATAAGGTTTTGCTGGAAATTGCTCAATAGGTGGTAAATGGCTTTGCTTTGGTCTCACCATGGCTCCACTGCAGTCATTCATGGTGGGTGTATAGAGATCATGACTGAAAGTGAAGTAAACCTGTTTTACCCAGAAGCAATTTGGGATGAAACAGCATATGGACAATGTGTTAGTATGAATACATCCTGTTGGTGCACTGCATATGACCCCATGGTTTATCACTGAAGGACAAAAATGTTATCTTTAGATGACTCACCACATTTGTCCTCAGTAGCACTTATCTTAATTTGTATGTCATATAGTAAAGCATAATAGCATAAGCAAATGAGATGGGATTACACTACTGGTGTATTGGAAGCTCCTTTATTATTTACTGATTGCTCTTGTTTTCTGGCTATAGAAAACTCCACTGAGGATGAGTGGCATCTACGTAAAGTCAGTGGTGCCAAACTCACCTGCTGCTCAGTGCCAGAGGCTCAGACTGGGTGATCGCATCCTGGCTGTGAATGGAGTCAGTCTTGTGGGCATGGACTATCATAGGTAAGTATAATGTCTCAGGCCGCTTATATACTACTTCACACAATAGTAGCAATACCAGTAACACACACCATCACCATAAATAGGCTTTGTTGGGTTGGTATGTTAATATAAAGTGGTACTTGTATTGGCCATAAAGCTTTGAGATAAATGTTTAAAGCAAATGAACAATAAAACCTGTAGCCAGCCACATCATTCTGGCTTGTCCCTGTGTCCAGATAAAAGCTTAAAGGAGGATGTCTGGGGTTACACAGATGAGATTTTGTGGGCTTTCTTGGCACTGTAGCTCAGTTACCGCAGTCCAGACCAACATAACCCTCCCGTACTCTGCTTGCCTCTCTGTCTGTCACAGTGGTAGGGAGATTATCCGGACGTCAGGAGATTCTCTCAGATTGCTGGTGGCCAAAACCGAAGGCAGGAGCGGTGGCAGGACCTCCATCACCAGATGCTAAAGCAGTGAAGGCCTGAAAAAGACAGCTGTGGGATTCAGCTTAAACCAACCTCCCAACATGCCATTTTATTTTATGCTGCTGGGCTGAAGTCCTCAGAACATTTGGTTCTAAACCAGAGGAAATGATGCTCTCATTAATTTAAAAATATTTTGAAATGTTGCTATTGGGAGACTGTCCAATTCTGACTATTGAAGCAATTAGTCAAATCTACAAAATTCTCCTCTCAACAACTGGGTTCTGGTTTGGACCCCCTCTGCACTGCCAAAGCTGCAGTCTTGTCTCTTTTGGATGGAAACACGGATACCAAATGACTTTTTAAACCAATGTTTACTACAGTTTTTATTTGAATGTCATTTTTTATCCAGCTGTCATCTGCATGAAATGTAGTGTGGTTCAGGTTTGTTGCAAAATAGCTGTGGTAAGGACTCTCCGGTCTCTGGGCTATTTCAGCTTCAGCGTGGTTTGTATTGGGAAGGAAAGGACTGGCCCTTGTAGCCTTTAGGATCTCAAACCCTATACTTAAAGTACTCATGCAGAATCTATACACCAAATATGTTGAATATTGATGAATAATAACTTTTATATTCTTTATTAAATATTAACCAAAGCCTCATTGTTTTAAACAGTGTTTTTAAATGTAATAATCTAGTACAAGCAGAGTATTTCCAGTGGATATCCTCACTGGTAACCTGGAAACAGATTTGATGTCTTATTTCTATCTATTATACTGTATTAGCTGTTGCTAATGAACATTGTGTCCCATACAGATGTTGTTCCCCCTTGCCCCCAGAAAAACAGTATTACATCAATGTTAGATATGTTAAGTATTTTATTATATTTATAAGTGATATTGTACATGTGAAATAAACATTGCTTGCTTTTTTTAAAGAAACATAATGAATGGGCCAATTCTTTTAAACACAAGATCTTGTTTTAAAAATCAATTTATACATGGGCTGATTTGATCTGATAGAAAACCCAGCTTACTTGGAAAATGCGGTTCCAGCCAGTTTCAGGGTATCATTTATAGCACATTTGTTTAGTTTTGGTAATATAAAATAAATGAAGGACCACTACAGAGTAAAGCAGGAGTCCAGCTGTCAGCCCTGGTGGTGAGCGACTGAGGAGAGAGAGAAGTGTGGAGCTATGGGTGTGTCTCCCTGCTGTTTTGGGCCATTTATAGAACACTGAGGTTTCCACTCTATCGCTCTGCTCTGTAAGCTCCCATTACACTCTGTAGCCTCGTGTTCTTTTTGCAGGACACACACTGAGATAGGCCTCCTTATTATATGCTGATTGGACAGGTCGTACTGAAATGCTAAACAGCTGCAGATTTAAATAAAGCAGCCTGTTCAAAGATGCTGAGCTGGTTTGTGGTTAAGAGTTCTTGCTACATGTATCAAACAGTTTTGAACTAAAGCAAGCTCAGATTAGACTTTCCTCTGAGCATGTTTGTCTTTAAAGTGATGAAACCTTTCCTCAGACCTGTCCACATGGCCAGCCTCACAGCTGTTTGTTTTGAGCGCTCTGTGCATGGTCTCCAGATTTAGTGTCTGTTGGACACAGACTGTATGTTTATTCCACTCTTACCACAAAGTTGTAAAACCATCTCAGCTCACATAATACAATGCTGCTGGTCTTTCTTAAAGTAGATGTCTGTTATATAGTTACATTTCAACTGAATTATGAAACACAGACAGTACTTTCCATGTTAAATGTATGTTGTACAACTTTATTTCCAAAGACTGGCCATAACACAGATGTACTCTGTGTACTTCTTGCTCAGTGGAAATTCATTCAAGTATTATTTGATTAGTCCCCTAGAGACTACAGTTGTGTAATTGTTAAACGGTGCAATGAATCTCAGTGGATTATCAGTGGATGATATCAGCATTAGAATTAGGTAAGAAATAAAGAGTTAAGAGTGGATTAGAATCAAGTTGTAGATTAAAGTTAAGGTTTTAGTTGAATATTAATGTGCATCTACAGTGGACCATTCAAATAAAGTGTTAGCGTTATTTTTTATTGTATGGCTGTTGAATATACACTAATCCCCCCAGTTTGACATGGATCAGGAGTTGCGGCTTCAGTCACACGCGGATTTTTTTTGAGAACCAAACTCTTAGTTTTACACGGAAATCCCCACAATAACGCGGAAACTGCAATTATCCTCCGCCTTTCTTTTCTTTTTTTGTGGCAATATATTTTTTCTGGATGTTTTCACACAAGGGGACCCATTCACCTCGCCGCGGTGTCCCAATACTTTTTTCCAACGACCTTCCAAGTTGCTTATCTTGGCAGGGAAAGCCCTCAGACAATACAAACTCCACAGTTCGGTAGATCTCCAGGAGACCTTTCCCTCATTTGTATTTCGGGTTTTATTCCCCGGAAACCGCGAGCCAGAGCGCATGCAGATCCGCGTCCGTCTTTAAATGCGATCTGGGTGTAAACTTTTGTCCCGCAACCTTCCAAGTTGCAAATCTCAGCGGGCAATTTAAATTTGAATACGGGTTTACCTTTAGATTTTCTTTAAGGTTAATGCATTAAACTGAGTTTAAAATGGCATTAAAGTGTTCTGGGAGCAGATTTGGGATTCTGGCATATTTAGGATTTACACTATAAAAATAGAAATTTTTTCTTTACCATAACACAACAGCACAGTTTTTCACTATACGCGGGTGGCAAGTTGGCCTCTGGGGCCACATGACCCTACATTTGTGGAGTAGCATCCCCTAGTGAAGAACATCAATGCTAGTGTTTTACTAGACTCAACCTCGAATCGGAAAATTCGATACATCCTTTAGCAATATCTGAACGCAGTCCATATTTACTTAAATTTCTTACACAGGGGACACTTCAACATATTTCAACATCTCAAGAACTGCTTAAGCTGCTTAAAAATGCTTAAAATTATACAATCGGATGTGTTTAAATGTTACTAGATTACTATATTCGATCATATTTCCTGCAGTTGGATTATACCTACTCAACTTAACGACCACCAAAAGCTAGTCCAAATTCAGCAACTAATACATACCTATGTGAATGACCAATGATCATTCAGGAGGGAATATAGATGCTATTTACCCTGTTCCAAACAAATCAGCCATAAGATACAAGTCATATGTTTTCCTCTGCTCCTCTAGCATGGTTTGGTTTAGCCTCAAAATGTATTTTGTCTTTAAAAGTTTAAGTAATGTTTGTATAATGTTTAAGCCGTCAATTCACTCTGAACCAGCTGCTCGGAGCCCGCTGATCACTGCCTAACCTCTGTTTTACACCAAACAACGTGGCGTGTTTAGTTCATATTTTTTGTGATCGTTTCACCACTTTAAGAAGGCAGTTGTTTGATTTATCTGTCTGTGTCAGAGGGCTAGATTTACGTAAAAGCAGTCATGATTCCACAGCTGGCTTTGATCTGTGATGGCAACACTAATTACCAAACTTCAAAACTGCTCTTCTCTTAGGTGACTCAACACTGACTTGAACTGAAGATAATGGGTTTAGCCTTACAGGGTTTACTTACTGTAGGCACTCCCAGCCAGACAGATATTAAAGTAGATTAGATCATTTTTTCCTGTGTGAACAGGCATAGAAGTCATGGTAGGTGTTTGTCATTTCAACCACACATGGTGAAACCAAACACTGTTTCTCCAGGGTCATGGTGGGCATAAGAATGAACAATATAATAGTCTAGGACTGGGAGTCCCAAGGTTTTAAAAGAAGACAGAGGAGAATTTTAAGGATTTTAGCAGTTTTTAAAGCTACAGTTGGTGCAGATGTGATACTGATTGGCAGTATATTGATAAAATGCCATTTCATCGTGTTTTTAGTTTTGGGGTTTTTTTTCGCCACTAGTTGAGCAGTGCCTGCAGATCTAAGAGACATAACAGGATTATATACATCAAACACATCAGAGAAGTGTTTAAAGCCAAAACCAATGAGTGACTTGTACAAACAGAGTGAATATAATATTTGTCAGATTCTAGCAGTAATTTAAATGCAAAAATTTTTTATTTAGTTTATTAACAGTCACATCTATAAGTTACTCTCCCCTATTGCTAATCTACTGTAGCAGCTTCAGTCCACAGCTGACTGTGCTAAAGGGACACGTGGGTCACTCTATAACTGCGATTTTCTCACTGGCTCTTGGCTTAAAGGTAGTTATTATGAACTGAGGAACCTTAAAGGCCTCTGTGACTGTGATCTTATGACTGTGTTCTTTGACCTGTTATCTTAAACAACTACACTTTTTTACTGCATTGCTTGCTTATGATTATAAAACATGTTGCTACAGTTTGTACTTTCAGTGCTAATGCTATTACCTGAAGTATAAAAGTAATTTAGATTTTTCCTAGTTACATTTTAATCAATTACAGTTTTGTGTTTATTTCCATTCTGTTAGTGTCAGTGGTGCTTTAGAGATTATGATTATTTTTGAATATGCAACAAAAACATGAGGGTGGTGGTGGCCTAGTGGTAGGATACTTGCCTGTAGACCAAGAGGTCATGGGCTCGAATCCTACCTCCAGCACACCACCACTGGGTCCCTGAGCAAGATCCTTAACCCCAAGTTGCTCCAGGGAGTCTGTCCCCTGTAGCTAGAGAATGGAAGTCGCTTTGGATAAAAGCGTCTGATAAATGCCATAAATGTAAATAAATGTAAAAACAGAAGAATAGCACACACAATAGTCTTTATTTTTGTGCAGCTTTGGCTGTAATTTTACTGCAGTGATTACTTTACCAAGGTGGCCACGCTTTTACTGAATCAGGGCTAAGCTGTAGAACAGAGATGCGCTGCCAGACTTTAAGACAGTTTGAAGCCTGAAGAGATCAACACCTTTAACACAGCAGTCCCCAACCTTAATTTTCACTATTGCATTTTATATTATGCACTTTATTTCTTTTAAAATCACACTGGTGGTAGCTCAGTGGGTAGGATACTTGCCTCTGGACCAAGAGGTCATAGGTTCGAATCCTGCTTTCAGCATACCACCACTGGGTCCCTGAGCAAGACCCTTAACCCCAAGTTGCTCCAGGGAGAGACTGCACCCTGTAGTTAAGGAATGGAATCGCTTTATCGCTTTGGATAAAAGCGTCTGATAAGTGTGTGTGTGTAGGATGCTTGGTATTTTCTTTTAAATTCAGAGTTTTCTGCTCTTATGATTGAGTCTTTTCTCTTTTCAAAGACATAATGCAAATTAAATAAAAATGATTCTTTCCGCGAGGGCCTGTGTTTGTGGACCCCAAACACAGACTGAGGACAGATTCTCTGTTGAAAGTGCAGGTTTTCTCCTTAGAAAGAATCGAGTCTCCCTCTAGTGGCCACTATGATTCATTACAGGTTTCCAATTCCGATAAATGTCCTGAAACCAAGTGTTTTTCACACCTACCTCTCGTTTAATCCAGAGCAAAAGGATAGGTGTGACAGGAGCCTTGGATCACGATCCGAACCAAAGTTCGCAGTGTGAAAACACTTTTATGGATAATTCAGACTTTCGGGCCAATGGCAGCAAACATCAGCCCCCACTAAATAACAGAAGTAGAAAAAGAACCTAAATGAACACACGGAGAGCAGAGGACAATAGTTTGTAGTTTGTATCAGTATGCGAATGTAATTTGGTCCGACGAATAAATCAAAATCATGACTTTTTCTGACAGTAGCCTATGAGAAAGAAACTACAGCATCGCCACAAAAGAAAACACCTCAGTAGCGCCATCAGACAAGTGGTGGACCGACAAAGGTGGATTTTTGAATTTTTGAAAACATGCGACATTAGATGTACAAACCAATCAATGTTAAAGTATATCTCTTTAAAAAATCATCCATACGCTCTTTGCAGCTAAAAACTACATTAGAAGATTTAAGAGAGACATCTATGTGAACTGTAGTTTTTGTTGTATGTGTGCATTTATACCGTCTTTGCCCATTCATAAAACATTTCTGGTGAAAGTTTTGTGATTTTGTTTCTGAAAATATTGCTGAAAACGTTCTTTTAGTTTGGAAAAATATTATTATAATGGACAAAAGTCATCCCTAAATAACTTTAAGGTAAGACGCCTTTCTTTATCACCTTCAGCAAAGGGTTTACACAATATATTGAGTCAATACAGTATCTCACAAAACAAAAAAACAATCACAACTGTTTCAGCTTGCACTGTTTTAAAAATCTTCAAATAGTTCTCCACTTGCCCAAGCGTATAATTTTGCACATCCTGTTCACATGTGTACTGTTGTACCTGTTTAAATATTAATAAATGAAATCCAGGGGGTGAAATCAGTGTCAAGTAAAGGAAGTCATGGATCACAAAGGTGGTGATGAAAGGAATTAGTTCTGTTCTGTATATAACCATACCAGATCAGCTGTATACAATGTAACAAAACGGGTGCAAAAAATGGTCTAAAACTATACAGCAGGGTCTTCTAATCGTTTACACACTCCTGCTTTATAGGGATCAAAGTCTGCAATCACACAGGCCTTCAGATAAGTCTGCACAACCTCCTGTACAATGACCTGTCCATATTCCCACATACAAAAATCCCTGATGGGCCTCTTAGTTCCATTGTGTAATACTAATGTTACAGTAAGCAGCACATTTTATATACTTTTGTACATTTGCTAATATAGTGCATCAGTGCAATGACGAATGAGGGGGAAAGAATAATAGATGAAGATGCTTTGAGAAAGCAGGTACAAACATTAGTTCAGAAATTAGACATTTGTATAAACAATGTATAAAGGCAGGATCCAAAAAAGCTAGGGTCAACTGCAAGGCAACTGGAGGTTTAAGGTAAGTGTTGGTAGACTGAAGTGATATAACAGAATGAGGAACTCGGGTTATGATGGTGGCACTTATGTCTTGGGTTTTCAAGAGGCAAACAACTTCCTGAACCAAAATAGAAATGGGAAGTTTGATTGGCAATCAGCGATCAAGTTTACACTTCAGTTCACTGAAAACCATGGAGCCAGTAATCCCTAATAATCTAATGTCACTGAAGAGATATATACTGGCATACTGAGAATTCCCACCATCTCATGATTTTACCTGGATCTCGAATTATTTGTTTCCTTTCAGACTTTGGTTTGTGCTTCTGTTTTTATACAGCAGGGATGCAGAACAATAAATAATTCAAAAATGTAAAATATTTCCCAAAAGTTAAAATAACCCACATTCTAACTTCCCAGTGTGTTTCCTTTAAGGAGTTCCTTTAATTGAAGAGAATGAAATGTGTTTAAAGGTAATGTAGGGCCTCACTAGCATTCAGAAAATCATGTGGATCCTACAGCACTGCATGGTCAAGACATCATGTGCTTCTTTCAGTCAGTGAAAACATTGCATACTCTGAGACCAAACTAGAAACGGGGAGTTTTACTGCAAATCAGCGACCAGCAAGTTTACACCAGTAATCACTACTGAGCTACATGTACATGCAGCAATACATTCAGTCATTCTCCCCTTTAAATCTGCTGGAGAGTGTTTGCACAATCAGGCAAAGTTAAACAGATGTGAAACTGGAGCTTTGTGTATGTGCTACTGTGTTCTCGTGGTATTGCTGAATGCACAGTAGAATATTACTCCATGTATTCATATTCGGCCGGATAAATATTTGGCCGTCTGCGTTCGTAGTCTGAGCTGTTCGAGCAAGATCACTGAAAGCTCGTTATAGATTATTGTTTAATCTGGAAAAGTTTCATGGCAGCAAATGATTAAATCCATTAAAAGCCATAAATTCTTTCTACGGAGACCAGAAATCTTAAAGGCACCATGTTTAGAACTTAAACACGTTTGAGCACAAACATGGTGAAGACCAGGCAAGAGTATCAATTTAAAGTGCAACATAGCCAGCTTTATTTACATGCAAGCAGACAATGACAGAAAATATTTACAATATTTCTTACTGGGGGGTATAAACATCTGAGAAACATCCTTTTCATACCACAGCAGTCTTCCAGCCTCACAGAGCCGAGGAGACGACAAATAAACATTTTTATTAGCGTCTCAAACTGTAGGCTTCAAGCCCATGAGTCTGGAAACCACAAGGTTAATTTATAACAACTGAAACAAATCTGGGTGACTTACAGCATTCATTATAAATGATAACATTATAGCAGGGGTCACCACCGTGGCGCCCCCAAGGACCACAGGAGTAGCCTGCGGACTCACCAGTAAGCAGCATCTAAATGTAATGTTATCCTGTTGCTGTTCTTTTTTAATCACATTTGCATTTCTATAGATTTGTAGAGATTTCTATAGATCTAAAAACGTAAAAAATGTTTAATATACATAAAGTTTAGATAAGTTTAAGAAACTGTTGTTCTAGTGTATCAAACTGGGAGCCCTTTGTATTTCTCAGTACCCGTGAAGCAGCTCTCAGTTTCAAAATGGTTGGTGACCCCTGCATTACAGTCCTACAGTGTGTTGGATGATGGACCCTCTGTGGGGCCTTACAGTACTGATTTATTAAGAAATATTTCAAGCCATATGTTGACACAGACACAAAAAAAACAAACTGATTAGCCACAGTTATCACGTTTTTCAGAAAGAATGCTGTAAAAGGCACTACATCTGCATTCTTACTGCACCACGTGTAGTTTTGGCCACATCACTTAGGGTCAACTCAATTTGTTTCTTCACACAAAAGTCAATTTAACTAATGTGAAGTAAATTCTGATTTTACACACTTGTGTGAGAAATGTGCAAGAATCTTTTTTTTATTTTTAAAAAGTGCTGAGGTTCCTCCAGGGAACCAAAACATAAAAAGTAAAATTTAGCCCGAATACAGTGCAGGAATACCAAGGGGTTTCCATGGTGGGAGGGCAGTGGTGGTAGGCACTTATTATAAATATATTATATATTATTCAGGGACTCAGTATAAACCGTTAAACTGCGTACTGAAGAAACACTGAAGTGATAAATACTGGCATACTGAGAATTCCCACCATCTCATGATTTTGCCTGGCTCTCGAATTATTTGTTTCCTTTTAGACTTTGGTTTGTGCTTCTGTTTTTTTTACAGTAGGGACACATAACAATAAATAATTCAATAATTTAAAATATTTGCCAAAAGTTAAAATAATCCATATTCTAACTTCCCAGTGTGGTTCAAAGATGTTCACAAGTCTTTGTGCTCAAGTCCAAGTCAAGTCTCAAGTCTTTGTGCTCAAGTCCAAGTCAAGTCTCAAGTCTTTGTGCTCGAGTCCAAGTCAAGTCTCAAGTCTTTGTGCTCGAGTCCAAGTCAAGTATGGTGGGACTTTTGAACTGTAAATGTTGAGCTTTGAACTGAATACATGCTAATTGGCCACGCCCCACTACTCCAATTGGCTGTTACTTAGCAGGGGGCGGAACTAAATGTTAAATATAATGTTAAATATAAAAGATATATCTTAATTCCATGAAATGAACACTGTTTACGAGTTATGACTCACGAGTCACAGCACAAAGTCCGAGTCAAGTCTCAAGTCATTGAGGGCAAGTCTAAAGTCAAGTCACAAGTCTTTCTTTGTGCGACTCAAGTCCCCATCTCTGGTGTGGTTTCCTTTGATGAGTTTCATAGGGTGGATTAACATTAAAATTTTGCATAATTGCTTAGACAACAGCAGAGCAAAACAAAAGACAAGAAGGAATTTACACACACAGATGGAAAAGAATGAAATGTGGTTAAAGGTAACGCAGGGCCTCACTTGGTTTGTTCCTCTTTTAGGCAGTGAGAACATTACTCTGAGATGAATCTGCCTGTATTGGGGGGAAGAAAAAAAAAAGTTAACAGTTAAGCTTAAAACATTAAGCTTGAAATGAGTCATCTGATATCTGCTTCAACAAAAACCCATAATATCAAAGCTTTAAATACGTTTACTAATCTTAAATATTTGTTTACCAATTCAGCCAGATGAAAATGAGGACTACATAACTAATTACATAAAGGTCAGCCTCCCAGACAGGGATTAAGCCTAGTCTTGGACTACACTTTCTTTTTCAATGGAAAATCTCTATTCACAGAGCTACATAATCCAGGACTAGTTTAAATCCCTGTCTGGGAAACCGACCCAAAATGTTTCATAAAAAGTTCGGTGTTCCATACATGTGTTCAACTACTAAATCAATTTTATATTAAAACATTTAACAATAGAATTACATCTGACTTTTTAATTTAATACCATTCATGTTTTTCAAACACGCCATCTAAAGGAGAACAGATGCATCATAGTTCAATTTAACAGCACTCACTCGGTTTGCAGTGTTGCTGCTCATCATGTTTGAATGACTCTGCACACAATGCTCTTTTCTCTTTCAGCATTGTAATATCAGCTTACGATTACTTTAGGGATATATACAGTAACCCACCGATTTTCACAGGGGTTGCGTTCCAAAAGCACCCGCGTATAGTGTTTTGATAAAAAAAAAAAAAAAGCCTATTTTTTTTTTTTTTAGTGTAAACCCTAAATAGGACCCCAAATATGCTTTATTTTAAACTCAGTTTAATGCACTACCCTTAAAGAAAATGCAACGGTAAACCCGTATTCGCCTCTTAATCTAAATTCCCTGCTGAGATATGCAACTCTGTTGCGGGACAAAAACATTGGGACACCGCAGTGAGGTTTTCGGGGAATAACCCCTGATCTACTTGGGCTAAAAATTCTCGCTGGAGATCTACCGAACTATGGAGTTTAGAGTGTCTGAGTGCTTGCACCGCAGAGAAATCGTGCTTGGAGCGCGGGGGCTCAACCCTGGTGAGGAATTTGAAAAAAGTGTTAGTTGGCCAAGAGTCCTCGTGTGAAAACATCCAAATTTATATATTTATTGCCACAAAAAAGGCAGAGGATGTTTGCAGTTTCCACTTTATTGTTTGGGTTTCCGCAGTTCTCAAAACAATCCGTGTGTGACTGACTCCGGGAATCCGCGTAAAACTGGGGGATTACTGGATACGTGTGGTAATTACCCACAGCTCTTGGAAGGTGAAACCACGCTTGATCTGTCTGTAAGCAGTTTTTAACCACAAAAAGGATATAAATTAAATGCAACAGGTTAGATTAAGTGGACTCAGTTGCTGGTAGTCAAATATTGCTACTGAGCCCAGCCTGAGTGCATAGATACTCTTCTTGTGTGCTGATTCGCCAAGTTGCTCAGAGAGTACTTGTTGCTGACTGGGGATGCACCAAAAAGAAGACAAATTTTACCAGCATTAGACAGAGCCTTCAATTTGACTTGGTGTGTCAGGTGTGGGATTTAAACTGTGTTTAAATTTATTCTGGATCACGGACATTAAGAATTCCTCAGAGTATGAAGTCTCCTTGTTGGGAAGTAATTATTTGATTTTTTTTTTTTATTAAGCCTAGACAAACTTCACTGGTTAGAAAGAAACCACAATTTTAGATTAAAATAAGATTAAGGATAAATCAGAAATCTTTAAACTTTTGTTCGGTTCTGTAGATCTCCAGGAGTAGAGTGGGGTGTGAAATAGCCACAACTAAATGCAAAAACGATAGATGATGACCACTTGAATACTTATTTGCCACATGACCAAATACCACCCAGGTAAGGATACAACAGTAATAAAACTTGCCTGAGTATCCGCCTAAGAACATACTGGAATAGAGTCAGGAATGTGGCGAAAAAGCATCTCCCCGTCTACAATCCTCCAGGGCTGTACAGACGCTTGGATAGGAGAGGTTTCTTCCACAGACGGTTTCACATCATGGTCCACTTTTTATACATGGGCGTACAGTAGGTAACGAACAAAAGCACAATCAAGAAATACAGCACATAAACATTTTTAGTGTCGCATACATTTTCAGCCAACCCATTAAAATATCTATTCACACAACACTCCTTTTAGTACAAGACACTGCTGATAATACTATGAACTAAGGCTGGGAAACATCATTATTCAGAGTTATCAAGACACCTCACGTAACCACATGCGTTTCTGTCCAGATCATGAAATAATCAGTACTGTCAACAGAATCATTCATTACAAATACAGAAGATACTATTCAACCGGAACAGTGCAGAGACTAATGTTGAATAAAAAAGCATTTGTACTCACAAACCATTAGTACATTTTGCTTTTGATAGTGTTTTTTTTTTTTTTTAAATGTGGGATCACTTGTTCTCTGTCTCATAAGGGCTCCAAAAATAAGTGATGTTTTGTGATTAGGTTTTTACTGTATTGCCAACTTCTACTAGAAGCACTAAAAGAACAGAGAAGCAGGAAATCTCTCTGCCTACCTGCCTCACACCGGCCACAACATCTGAAGACTCTGCAGTGAGAGACCACTGCAGTGAGAGACTGTGAAATACAAGTGACAGCACCTGTGGTGGAAAACATTAAGGTTATTAATGATGAAACATTTGACAAACTGCTATATGGCTATACCTCTTCACAGTATTTACACAGTAATCAGAAATTCAACTGGTAAATGCAGGACTAAAGAATGCAAACATTGACCACTGACAGTTACTTAAATTTGCAATACAATAACGAGAATTCAGCTTGAGCTGATGCACTACAAGACAAGTATAAACACCAACATTGCTCCTGGAACACTCCCACCCTGAAGAGTATATTTGTATTAAGTCAATGAAGTGTTGTATTACAGTTTAAACTGCAAGGAGTTAGATCTCCAGGAACAAATATATGAAGCATGACACACAAGCTCAAATGCCACCTTTAGACAGGCAAGGAAAACATGAATAACGGAACTTGCCTACACATCTATCCAGGTATTTGTTGCAGGCGGTCATCACTTTCAGATCTTCATCTTTATTCACACTCCAGGACGGGACAACACCTGGGGAAGGAGATGTTTCCTCCACAGAGAGTTTCTCTGGTGACAGAATTCATACCACAAGTAATTTAGATACTAAACGGAAGCTAGACGTTGATATCAGCTACAGCTAAGCTCTTAAGAAAGTCCTGGAACAAAAGTCCTATTTTCAGCCCTAGAAGCCCATCCTAACTTAGCTTTTCCATTTACACCACATTTGCAACATTATCAAAACAAATCAGCAAATTATAAAGCCATTTGGTCCTTTTCATGTGTGTTAGATTAGAAAAGCACATGGAAATGTATGGCAGATGGACTACACGACCACTGCTGTCAACACTGTGGCATCCAAGCATCGATGTCACCGTGTTAGTGATCTGATTACTGAGGATATGCTGTGCATTGGAGCTGAATGTTGTATGGAAAACTAACGCGCGCTAGACTCGTTTTAAGATTTCAGACTTCAAGAGTCTAGCGAGCAGCACCTTCCTGTGGGATTTCCCCACGACGTAACATCACAACAATCACGGTAGAAAATATGCTGACAGATTAAAACATTGACCAAAGATTAATAAATGTATTCTGTTAAAATACGTCAGTTTTTGCAAACATAAAAATGAACTGTTTACATTTTTATGTTTACAAATATACTGGTTATATCGCCACCTGTTGACATTAAAAGTCACGCAATACATTTCCAAAACATTTAGAAACTCCAGATCCAAAGCTGGTCCGGGTGTGAATAGGGTCTACCTGTGCGGTCCGGGTTCAAACAGGGTTTACTTGTGTGGTTCGAGTCTAAATAGGGGTTAGTCTGTATAGCCGAAGTCATCCAATGGGATTTAATGGTGGCCATAGTTTTCAGGCCACGGTGTTTTTAACCGGACTCCTGCCTGAAGGTATTTTTGTCATTTCGAACAACAGTAAGAACTCGAAGCTAAGTTTTACTGTGGTATCGTGTGTTTCTCCGGTTTCTAAACTGCAGGACATTTTTAAGAAAGGAAGATTTCGGGTTTGACGGCTTAGCTGACAGCTAACAGCTAACAAACACACGATTAACTTGTCAAAAAGTGAACAAAAAACAACAAAAGCAAGCCAAAATCAAGAAAAATGAACGTATTTACGTATTCATTACCTCTAAAATTAGGCATCATGGTGTAAGTTCGCCGAAACTATAGACAGTCTCGTTTTCTGCTTGTATTTCCCGCGACGAGTTTGCATGAAAAGACGGAGCGGGGAGGGCGGGGATATGAGTGACACACCTCGCCGCCAAGTACAAAAAAATAGTCACAGAGAAACTAACACCATGTCGTTGTAAACGGTAGTATTTGATAAGATTTTCTTCATGTATTTTTTTTTGCCTTTGTCTTGTTACACAACTACGCGTGATAAATAGAAAAAAGGAATAAAGAAAAATACCAAATATATTAACAATAATTATGTGCAGCCATAATTGTAATCGAATAGTGCTAAACTTAGGACGAGGAATAATGGAAAAGAGCTTTTTTGGTGATTATAAACGCACAATATTTACTGCTCACTTACTGAACATGAAAGGGAGCTCACCTTATACCAGCGCCAGACATTTCTCCCTTTCTCCTCCTCAAGAAACTTCAGGATGCATCAAATGAAAGCTGAAGTCCCAGTACAGCTCAACGTGCAAGCTAATACTTTGCAGTGCAGAACTTAACCGAAAAACACGCTTAGAAACGATTTTTAACTCCATCTCACACTGCAAGCCTCATGAAAGACTCGACCACGGGCTGCAGATTTCCCGCGTTAATGACGCATAAGAGGCGGAACTAGACACGTCAGCTGGCAGAAGTACAGTATGCCGAAGCAAGCCTGACAAAACATAATGAATTACGTAATGCATAATTTAATTATTACATATTATTGCATTTTTCCTTTTTATTTAATAAATACGCTCTTTGATAATGTAAACGAATTTATTGCATTGTATATAATACACTATATCTACTATTGTTATATTTTATATGTGTGTACAGAGCATGTGAATTACCTGTTGCAATGAACCCATCATTTAGGACTCTTTGTATTTTCTTTTTTTTCTTTTTGTTGGCAGTTTTTGAGTCTTATGCTGTCTCATCTGTTTAACTATTGAGTCGTTCCCCATTTTCAAAACAATCTGTAAGTAAAATAAAAATATTTTTTAAATGTTTTATTCTTTCTGTGAGGCCCTGTGTTTGTGGACCCCTGCTCTAAGTGACTGAAGACTGTTGATAGTGCAGATTTTCTCCTTAGAAAGTACCTAGTATCCATCTAGTGGTCACTACTAAGAATTACAAGTTAATATTGATCCGGAGAAAAAAGGTAGGTGCGACAGGTGCCTCGGACCAAAGGACAAGCATGTGTTCCGAACTAAAGAGGTGATCTAAATCCGGATCAGACTGAATAATGGGTTGGTTTGGTCACAGTCTGAAAATACTTTTTGGCTGTTTTCGAACTTTTGGACCAATTAAAGGGACTGAGGCAGGATATCAGGCCCCATTAGTTTTTTAAACAAACTACTACAGTAGTGTTTTATTTTATTTGAATTTTCAATTGAATTGTCATTGTTCCTGACAAATAAATCAAACTTGGACAAAATAAACAGAAGGTCAAAAATTAGGGCCGTTCCTGAAAGGATGGGGGAAAAAAACAACAAAACCTCAGGAATGTCATCAAAATGGTGGATGGACAAACGTAAAGATTTCTTTTTCTACCCCTCTGTAAAAGTCATCCAGAAATTCTATGCAGGTAAGAATTACATTGGAAGATTTTAGAGAGACATTGATGTGAACTGTAGTTTTTGTTATGTATGCATATTTATTGTGTCATTGCCCATTTGTAAAATATTTCTGGTTAAAAGTTTTGATTTTGTTACTGGTATTTGGTTTCCTAGAAACAATGCAGCGCAAAATACTTGATTACACATTTAATCTTAAATTGGATAAATGTCATAACCATAAATATAAGTTTACAGGTAAGACACCTTTCTTTATCACCTTCAGCAAAGAGTTCACACAATATACTGAGTCAATCCAATTATCCACAAGACAAATATCAATCAAAAAAGCTTGTCTTTATAATAGTTTACACACTGGAAAGCATGTAACCAGTAATCACTACTGAGCTAAATGTAAATGCAGCGATATGTTCAGTCATTGTCCCCTTTAAGTCATTAAAATCTGCTGGAGGGTGTGTTTGCACAGTTAAGGAAAGTAAAACGGAATATGTGAAACTGAAGCTTTCTGTGTGTTACTGCTTTCTTGCTATTGCACAGAAGAGTATTATTCCATAATAGAGTATTCATGTTCAGTGGGCCAAACTGATTCCTAGTCTGCATTTGTACTCTGAGAAGTTTGAGCAATATGGACCCCGATCACTGAAAGCTCATTATAAATTATTATTTTGTTTGGGAGTTTCATAGTTTAATTAATTGTAGTAAATGTTTCAATCCTTCAAAAGCCAATACCTCTTTCTAAAAGGCACCACATTTAGAACTTGAGAGGACCAGACAATAGAAAGGAGACAAGAGGATCAATTAAGTCTGAAAAATAGCCAGCTTTATTTACAAGCAGACAAAGACATAGAAAATATTTGCAATATTTGCAATGGGATAAACAGCTGATAAATAAATAAATATTTATTACAACAAACAGTATTAAGGCTTGCACTTAATTTCCCCCCTGAGCTTTTTGTGTGGCTTAATGTACCAAAACAGTGGTTGTTCATTTGGTCACCCAACTCTTTTCCATAAAAATAAAGCAAACTACATCCAGCTGTTCATAAAAGAGGCACTTTTTTGCAAATGTGCTTTAAGACACCCGATGATCATCTTCTCTGTATCTAAGTTGCAGATGTAATGTGTTCATTAAAAAAGAAAATACTCCACAGGTTCGTACAACAGCGCTCTACATGAAATGTCCTCTCGTTAGCCTTTTTATACCACAGCAGTCATACAGCCTCACAGATCCGAGGAGACGACAAATGTGACCCGCAATGAGTCGGAAGTCGGCATTATATTTTTTTAGATTCGGGCCGATTAAGTTGAAAAACATCAAAAATATCAATTTCTCTTTTTTGGTCTTACATGAAAGAAAAGGTCTTCAAAATTAATCTCCCAAAGTTTCTACATGGACATAATTGTGAAAATGTACTTAAATGCCTATTTAAGTTGAGCTGCAGCTCTCAAATCTTACAAAAATATGAATTATTTGATAAGTATTTCATAAATATTTTGAAATATTTGACGCTTCAGTCTGATTTGATGTATCTAAATGCCTGTAGTATAATGTAGTTGTTGAATACTGGGCGCATCTCTTTGGATGCTATGGATTGTTAAAGATATCAACAAAAACTGACAAAAATTTTAAATGCGATTTTCGTGGTGTTTCAGTTGGAAAATGGTGCTGCGATACCATAATTCAAACAATTGTAACTTGACAACCGTTTAAGATACAGCTTTGACCAAGATATCATTTTAAAGCTTATTCTTTCATCTTTCCAACCTCATTGTTGAATTTTGGGACACTGTGACTCATTTTGCCAGATCAGGTCACAAATGAACATTTTCGTCTCAAACCAAGGTTAATTTATTACAATTTACAGGAGAAAAAATTTGGGTGACTTACAACATTCTTTATAAATGGTAACATTATTGCCACAGTCCTACAGTGCATGTTGGATGACGGATATTGTGTGGGCCCTTACAGTACTTATTAATAAAAAACATGTGTCAAAGGCACAAAAAAAACAAAATGGGAACATAATGAATTGATTGATATATTGAAATGAAAAAATTGAATTGATTTTACAATAGGGCTGGGCGATTTGGCCTAAAATCAAAATCCTGATTAATTGAACATTATTTTACTTATTTTTTATTTTTTTGCCCTCATAGTTCAGACAAGTTGCTCAGTTGTCTCAGTGTTTAAGCTTTCCATACTCGACATGTTGGCAGAATAACTTAACATAACAAAGCGAGGTCACGTGACTCCACACGCGGTAGTGTTCTTAAAGGGAAAGTAATCGAAATAATCGACCTGGAAAAATGTAACC
This sequence comes from Hemigrammopetersius urotaenia, assembly GCA_037974485.1. Taxonomy (NCBI): domain Eukaryota; kingdom Metazoa; phylum Chordata; class Actinopteri; order Characiformes; family Alestidae; genus Hemigrammopetersius; species Hemigrammopetersius urotaenia. The sequence continues at coordinate 10,186,219 of JBBPDC010000028.1, forward strand.
GATTATAGGTTTTGAATGTCGATTTCGATTACTTCTCAATTAATTGCCCAGCCCTATTTTACAAACTGTAATTTGAATTCATAACTAGAGCCCGACCGATAAAGGATTTTGAAGGCCGATACCGATACAAATATTTGTTGGTTTTAAATTCCGATATTCCGATATATCGGCCGATATATATATATATATATATTAATATTAGTGATGCACCGAAAGGATTTTTTTGGACCGAAACCCAAAATGGGGAAAACGAAAAAAAAAAAATTTATTAAATTATTAAAAGAATCTGTTACAAAACTATGAACATGTTTATTTAGCATTCAAACAATGCACAATA
>JBBPDC010000028.1:10191102-10205742 GCA_037974485.1 Hemigrammopetersius urotaenia
TATATATATAAAATTTTTTTTGTATTTTTTTTTTCTTCTTTTTTTCTTTTTTTTTTTAGTGCTGGGCCGTTAACGGCGCGAGATTCTTATCGTGCGATAAAAAAAAAATCTATCTATATATATATTTGATGTACAGTCTCTGTGTGCTGGCAGCAGAATGAGTGAAGAAACTAGTGGTCATTTCAGCTGTATCCTACATACCAACATCTAAAATCTGCCATATCTTCCACCCATAGTCATCTCGCCTGAGACTGGTGGTGACAGATGGAGTATTTTCTATGGACGGGGATGTTGCCCCTGTGGTGGGCATCTGTGACCTTGCTGAGCAGTATGGAGCCTTGGTCTTTATTGATGAGTGCCATGCTACAGGCTTCTTGGGTTCTCGTGGTCGGTGAGTAGAAATAGTGTGTCTCAGAAAATACTTGTTTTCGGCCCACACAGAAACTTAATAAGAGGGGATATTCAAACACTTATTTTGATTTAATATACTTCTAGTACATATATCCACTGCAAATTTACACAAATAACATGTTTTACTTTGTAAACATAACATACATTCACTCTAACAACCATGACTTTGTTAATGTTCATGAATATGGTCAAAAAGAAATTGTGTGTACATTGTTAGTCGGTATATATATAAAAATATACTTGTTTTCCTTAACTGTATATGAGGTAACTTAATTTGATATTTGCTGTTGTGACTGTCTTGACCTCATTGCACTAGTAAGTCAATACATGGGTGTTTTATGTGGTAGTTTTCTTTTGTGCTTTTGCAAAATAGTGTGGCCTTTATTAAAGGTTTAAAGAAGTGTGTCAATGTCTGTATAGAGCTAAATTCTGTTTAACATAAAGATACTGAGAGAAGAATGTTTTACTGTGTTTTCATTTAGAGGCACTGATGAACTTCTAGGGGTGATGGACAGAGTGCACATCGTCAACTCCACTCTTGGAAAAGCCCTTGGAGGGGCAGCAGGCAAGTCATTATTTCACTTCATGAAAAACTGTACGCAGGTCAGAGTTTTTGAGCCTGGGGTCACACTCTGGACAGAGAAACTGAAATGTCTTGTATTTACCGTTTGGACACTACTGGCAAGCTTTCTGATTGGCTAATCCAAAATCCAAATTCTCAATAGTTCAATTACAGAATTGCTTTTACATAATTAATGCTTTTAGAACACACTGATTATTGATATTTCCACTGTCAGTGTTATTAATGAGGTATAAGGGGCTACGAAGGGTTGATTACAGAAAGCTATCATGAATAATAACTGGCAGTCTGTTTAATTTAGGTGTTACCTATTCATTTGTGATGTTGCTGCTGTAGGTACAAATCTATGTATCTTAATGTTTTGTCATTTGTCAGTTTTATTTTTTTGCGAATTTATAAATACTATGCATATTATGCAGAAAATTCTCCACTTGTTAAGAATTATAGAATTGTGGGGAAGGGTTGGTATCACTGTTTCATCAACTTTCATTCAAATTTTGGTAATTTTTTTCCTTCTGATCTAAAGTTACTGTCTTAGAGATACAAGACTTTGTCCCAGCAGTGACAATATGCTGTATATTGCTGACAAATTTCTAAATCCTAATACTGACTCTCAGTTTTATTCCTCCAGGTGGGTATACGGTTGGACCTAAACCTTTAATTGACCTACTCAGACAGCGCTCTCGTCCTTATCTATTCTCCAACTCTCTCCCGCCTCCGGTGGTGGGCTCTGCCACTCGTGCTGTGGAACTGCTCCTGGCATCCAATGAAATTGCACAGAGCATGGCAGCTAAAACCATGAGGTAGGAGTTAAGGAGAGCGAGGAGGCCCGCGGTGGGTTAATTTAGTTACACCCTTACACTGGCTAGGGTTTGTGTTTGTGTCCGATAGATAAGCAAGCTGTGTTTGTCTGTGGCTGTACAAATCTACCAAGGTCATGTTACAACATAGAATGAAAGAGGTCCATATTCTCCACAATTCTGGATGTATTCAAATGGTTTTCTTTTTAAAATTCAGAAAGCTGCTTTATTTTAATGTCCCGGGTGTTAGAAATAACTTGGTTATCAAAACAAAGGACAGGGCTGTGTGCTTCCAGCTAGCTCATGATACAGCGCTTTTCTCAATAGCGTAAGAGTTATGATTCTATATAACATGGTGAGTTACACTATGGCGACTGAATCACAATGTTTAACACTTGACTCTCAGGTGTTTGTGTCTGTATAATGGCAGTACACAACCAAAACTTTCCACACCAAGTGTCTTGCAAACAGTGGATGAGAACACCACTTGTGAATGAGTGTTCGTGTTGGGTCAGCCACTGTCGGCATTTGCCAAATTTTTGAGACGCAAATGGTGAAAGTAAGAAAATACTTGATACTTAGATTTAATGCCTAATTTCCATTACTCTTGAGAATTGGCTAATCAAATTAAGCAACAAATTGAGATCCCAAATTTCTACCTACCTCGTGCCAGTATATTCTTTAGTCATTTAAATGATGTATTAGTCTAATATTTAGTTTTGCAAACTTGCCACTCTAACACATAGATGTTGAACAGCAGTTGTCCTACTATAGGATAGTTTAAAGTGCTCGGAAGAATCCTTTCAGGTTTCAGTTCTAAGTATAAAATTGTGATTTCCATTTAATCAAGAATCATGCATCCCCAATTCAAAGTAATTTCATTTCTTTAAAAAACAAATACAATCAGTGACTAATCATGGTATTAGACCATCACATAAATGCATGCCTTTGTCATTTGATGCATCAGGTTTAGAAACAGCATGACCCAGGCAGGGTTCACGATTGGAGGCACTGCTCACCCCATCTGCCCTGTGATGCTGGGAGATGCTCGCTTGGCTTCGATCATGGCTGACGACATGCTTAAACTGGGTGAGACTTCACATTATTATTACATTGATTTCATTATTGTACATTTATGTGAAAATCTGGATGTTCATTATTCCCAGGGAGAAATGGTTTAGGACCTACAAAAAAGCACTTTTACATTCTCAGTTTGTAAAGTCATTGTTTCTCTCTCTCTCTCTTCTTCAGGGGTGTATGTGATCGGATTCTCTTACCCAGTGGTTCCCAAAGGAAAAGCCCGTATCCGGGTCCAGATCTCAGCAGCACACACTGATTCAGACATTGACCGTACCGTGGAAGCCTTTATACAGACAGGCCGGAAGCATGGTGTAATATCGTAACCTTCAGAATTCAGAAAAAAGTGCCTTTCAAAGATTCAACTTGAAAGAACAGGTGCCAGAAAATGGACTGTTACACTGAGGCTTAACACTAAAGCGACTGTTAAGTCTTAATTCAGTATGCTGAATTATGAACAGAGAACAAAGTGCTTTTGTCTTTGTGCTAATAAATGCTTTCATTTATCTATGTTTTGTTCACCATTTTTTTCATTGTTATGTTTTTCTAGCTGGAGAATTTATTTATTTAGTCTTTATGAATTTGATAATACAGTACATCAGTGGTTCCCAGCCTTGGCCCTGCCGGGTCCTCTACACTGCATATATTAGTGTTTGCCCTGCTCTTAGTCGCTAACTACAATCCAGGTGTGCCGGTTGCTTGAAACTATGTACTATGAAGTATGTTTGTGCAAATTCAGACTTAGGAACTTTTGTGAGGACAGGCACTACTGTTGGACAGGAAGCTTGCAATCAACATTCCATGTCAGCTCAAAACTGTTTAGTTGGGTTGGGATCAGGGCTCTGTTCAGGCTGCTGGAGTTCATAACATTTATTAAGTCTGTTATTTAACAATATATGTATGAGTTTGGTATATTATAAGAAGCAGATCGTGTGTTAGTATTGATAGCATCTAGTTCGTAGACAGTACAATTAGACAACTGAATATTTGGCTGTCATAAACCATAAAACAATGTAAACCTATTTAAAACCATGAAATCATTCATAATATATGTATGAATATGACCTGTCTATAAGAAGCTGGTCGTGTATAAATATTGATAACAACTAGTTCTTAATACAATTCGGAGTGCAGGATTTGTGGTTTGTTAAGTTTAAGCCTTAAACTACTCTGCTTTCTCCTTTGTGAGTTTTGTTCTCAGCTTAATGTTTTCCCGCCACAGCGCCGCGGTAGTACCGCCTTGTATTGACGTAAATACACAGCTCAACCAATGGGCAAGTTAGGATGTCCGTAGTGGGTGGAGTCCAAGCGTTTTGCCGCGAAACTGGTAGCGTGGCAGGCATTTTGTGGAAAGAGGTGAACTGAATACTTTCTGTGCGTACAGAATAGGCTGTATTTTTTAAAATAAAGACACGAGCACATATATTTCTTTTTTTTAATTAAAGTTTTTCGGCTAAAAGTATACAAAATGTCCGGATTTGACGACCCAGGAGTATACTACAGCGACAGTTTTGGTGGAGGAGAAGGTGTTGGGGACGAAGGGTCTCTGAAGAGAAGCCAGATAAAGAAGCGGTTTCGTGAGTTTTTAAGGCAGTTCCGAGTCGGCACAGACCGCACTGGATTCACCTACAAATACAGGTAAAGTAAGCGCAGACGAGGCTGATTTTACATTATGGTTTACTACTTCTCTTTTGTTAGCCAGGTTGCTGAGACGGAGCTGCTAACTTTCTAGTTAGATAAGTTATTTCTGAAATCCATATGTTCTCCACAGTTAAACCTTAGCCTCAAGAGCTTGTGCATTTAATTCAGTAACAAAAGAATCAAGTAATGGGTTCAAAACGCGTAGCTACACTATGTGGCCCAAAGTGTTGGGACGCCTGATCGTTATCCAACAGGGACTTTAATGTCATTGCATTTAAATACATAGTCTGTAATTTGGAGTTGGAACCCCTTCAAATATGCCTAAATGATTTTTTTTAATAATGTTAAAATCTATGTTTTGGTCACATGGGACTACTGATTTTATGGATATAAGTGTATAACTATTCAAAAGTAACTATAAACCAATCGGAACAAGTTTTGTGGTCAGTTCAAGTTTGTATGGCAGTTGGTGGACTATGAGGGGTTAACTTTACTTTTTACTTTGCTTACTAGCCTTTGTATATTTTGTCATTTTCTTCAGAGATGAGCTCAAGAGGCACTATACGCTTGGAGAGTACTGGGTGGAGGTGGAGATGGAGGATTTGGCCAGTTTTGATGAGGATCTGTCAGACTGCCTGTATAAGCTGCCCACAGAGAACCTTCCTCTGGTAAGTACACACTGGGTATGCACAGATCTCAAAAAAGCCTAGTAGTGGGGTGGTAGGTGCATTTCCTTTTCCACTGCCACTTAAACCAACAAAAGCAAAGTATAACTCAGTATAAAGTTACTAACTATATTGCAGGATATCTACTATTTTGGGGGATTTTGTATGTTTGTTATCTGAAATGTACATACAATAGCTGCTCTGTTTTGGTAGCTGGAGGAGGCGGCACAGGAGGTAGCTGATGAGGTCACGCGTCCACGGCCTGTAGGGGAAGAGACTGTGCAGGACATCCAGGTCATGCTGAAAAGTGACGCCCACCCTGCCTCTATTCGTAGCCTGAAGGTGAGTTTGTGCTAACGTCTAACACTCTTCAAATCAGATCCTTTGTCACTGTGTTAATTTTTTGTTTCTTTTTATCACCCTTCTAACAGTCAGAGCAAGTGTCTCGTCTGGTGAAGATTCCTGGGATCATCATCTCTTCAACAGCAGTTAGAGCCAAGGCCACCAGAGTGTGTCTGCAGTGCAGGGGCTGCCGTGCTGTCATCAGTAACATCCCTCTGCCACCTGGACTGCAGGGCTATGCTCTGCCCCGCAAGTGCAACACGTGAGTCCCATATATTAAAGGAAATAAATGCCTGGTGTATGCCTGTGCGTGTAGTAAGTGTTTCTCCCTCTCCTTACCCTCAGTGAGCAGGCAGGCCGTGTGAAGTGTCCTGTGGATCCCTACTTCATCATTCCAGACCGGTGTGTTTGTGTGGATTTCCAGACTCTCCGTCTGCAGGAGTCTCCCGATGCTGTGCCTCATGGAGAGATGCCCCGCCACATGCAGCTTTACTGTGACAGGTATGCGTGTTCGACGCTCTGGGTAAGAGTGTCTCGTGGAGGTAGCTCAGTTGGTAGGATACTTGCCTCTGGCCCAAGAGGTCATGGGTTTGAATCCTACCTTCAGCACATCACCACTGGGTCTCTGAGCAAGACCCTTAACCCTAAGTTGCTCCAGGGAGAGACTGCCCCCTGTAGTTCGGGAATGAAAGTCGCTTTGGATAAAAGCGTCTGATAAATGCCGTAAATGTAAAGAGCGTCTGCTAAAATGCTGTAAACGTAGACAATCCACTAGACAGCATTGTGGGCTGCAGTCTACTAGCCGAGAATGGTGCTTGAGCTACAGTAGCAGGGAAAAACGGTGAAGAGTCTGATGGGGAGAAAAAACAAATCAGTGTTTCTATTTAACAGAAAGCACAGAGAATAATTGTGTTTGGGTAAGGGATGAGATGAAACTGATTTTGATTAAATAAACTTCAAAAATACAGGCTTGTAAGCTAGACTCGAGCTCTATGTTGTATTCTTTAGCTTAGTTATTTTTAAAATCTATCTCTTTTGTGAATCGACTCTAAAGCACTTGTAGTCTTTCAAATCTTACTTATGCATTGAATCCAGTCTATGCCCATGTAATTAATTCAGTCTTTAGTAGACTTCTTATTTAAGATTTGTATCTTGGTGCCTATTTCTGAACATCTTTTGCATGTCTTTCAGGTACTTGTGTGATCGTGTGGTGCCAGGGAACAGAGTGACCATCATGGGCATTTATTCCATCAAGAAAGTGGCCCAGTCCAAGGCCAAAGGTCGTGATAAAGGGGCTGGCGTGGGCATCCGCTCTGCTTACCTTCGTGTAGTTGGTATTCAAGTGGACACAGAGGGGGCAGGTATGTTTAGAATTGTTCTTCCTTCAACCTTTTTTCAACCACCCACCCCCCCACTTCATCTTTGGTTCTACGTTTGGTTTCGTCAGGTCGGGGTGCTACTGGCTCAGTGTCTCCTCAGGAGGAGGAGGAGTTGAGGGCTCTGGCTGCTTCCCCCTCCGTCTATGAGTCTGTTGCTCGCTCTCTAGCTCCATCCATCTATGGAAGTGATGATCTGAAAAAGGCTATTGCCAGCCTTTTGTTTGGTGGCTCCAGGAAGAGGTGAAATGATTAGTATCATGTTTTAAGTTTTTTACAGGTTTACAATGTGATTTATTTAATGGGCAGGTTACATTAAATATCTGTGTTTATTAGATTGCCAGATGGTCTGACTCGCAGAGGTGATATTAATCTGCTGATGCTTGGAGATCCAGGAACAGCCAAGTCTCAGCTGCTCAAGTTTGTGGAGAGATGTTCTCCAATTGGGGTAAGCCCTGGCTGGTTTGTTATGGCAGGCTCTTGTTGTTGCTTCTTGTCTGTGCTTTCTTTTTTTGAAAGAAAGTCGACCAAAAGTAACTTTCTGTTTATATAAATATACTATCAAACTCTGCTTTTCAGTCACTGACATAAGATTCTTTCTCAGGTGTATACCTCAGGCAAAGGCAGCAGTGCTGCTGGTCTCACAGCTTCTGTGCTCAGAGACCCCAACACTCGTGGTTTCATAATGGAGGGAGGGGCCATGGTGCTGGCAGATGGTGGTGTGGTCTGCATTGACGAGTTTGACAAGGTGAAATACTTTTTGACTAAATTCAGTTTTACAGCTGTGGCAAGAAATAGAAATTCATAGAAACAAGTTTACTCTTGGTTATTTTGTAAAGTACAACCTTAAGCATCTATACAGTTTGTGGGAACTTTGGTTTAGAACTGCAATTTACACAGTGCTAACTGGATGGATGAAAGTTCTGTTTATTGCAAGCTACCATTTCTTTGTAGAACCTGTTCAAAACTACAGTATATTTTGGGTAAACGGCTACATTTGGGGTGAACTCTTTAATGGTGTGAACTTTGTCTCCAGTAAAGTAACCTATAAGATGCCATGGGTTTTTAAGTGGTGTGTTGTCTCATTTAAGATGAGGGAGGATGACCGAGTAGCCATCCATGAAGCTATGGAACAGCAGACCATCTCTATTGCTAAGGTACAGAGACCCAGTCCTGTTACAATTTGTCCTTTTGAGTGTTCTTTAACTGTCTTCCTGTCCTGAAACTAATGGAAAAAAGAGAAATTGTGTTACTGACCTATTTCCTTTGTGTGCAGGCTGGCATCACCACGACTCTGAACTCTCGCTGTTCTGTGCTGGCCGCTGCCAACTCGGTGTTTGGCCGCTGGGATGACACAAAGGGAGAGGACAACATTGACTTCATGCCCACCATCTTGTCCCGTTTTGACATGATCTTCATCATCAAGGATCAGCATGACCAGCAGAGAGACATGGTGTGTGAAGATACAACAAACCATACAGAACACTCATTTCATTTGCAAACTTTTTTTTAAATGTAGTAGTCTTGTTATATAAACAGTGTGTGTTTATAGACCCTGGCTCGCCATGTGATGAATGTGCATCTGAGTGCCCAGACCCAGACTGAGGGTGTAGAGGGGGAGATTCCTCTGGCCACACTGAAGAAATACATTGCCTATTGCAGAACGTAAGTCTACATCCTCTGTTTTATACTGCTTGAACATTTCAGGATAATTGTTCACAAGGCACACAGGGCAGCTGGTGGCTTAGTGGTCAGGGAGTAGCCCCTGCGATCTGAAGCTGATCGGGTGTGCAGGTAGCTTTAGCTCTTGAAAGACAGGTCAACGGTCGTTCTGGACTTTTCCAGAATGCGTGGGTTGCCAGTCTACTCCTGCTGAAATGTTGATGTTTAGGCAGACACACAACAGTGCATGAGTTTTTTTTTTTAATAGTCTGAGGTAAACATGGATTGAATGTGTGGCCAGTGCTGCTCTCTCTTCTGATTCTAAATCGCACGCCGTTGTTTCCGCAACTATTTTCTGCTCTCAGTCTCTTTGCTTCTGTGCGATTTCCACAGAGATTTTTAGGGATGTTCTGATCAGGATTTTTGCCACAGATACCAAGTACCAAGATTTTTTTTTTGTCATGGTGATCGGCTGATACCAATGCCGATTCTGATGCTTCAAGTTTATATAACTGATATGTAAGCCCCCCGATCACCATTAACTTTTTTTTTTTGATTAAGTAATACTGAATATAATGTTGTATTAAATGACAATGCGCCTCCAAGTGAGATTTCTTTGGAACATAAACAGCAAACACCTCTGGCTATTAGTTACTATTTCTTAACCTCAGTTGACAGTTGTCTGGGACAGGATTGAGTAACGGTGAACAATTTTCTGCAGGAAATGTGGCCCTCGTCTGTCTGCGGCTGCAGCGGAGAAGCTGAAGAACCGCTATGTGGTGATGAGGAGTGGTGCAAGGGAGCACGAAAGGGAGAGTGATCGTAGAGCCTCTATTCCGATCACAGTCAGGTAAAAAAGCAAGCAGGTTAATGAATCTAGGTTGTAAGCAGGAGCTGTCGTTCTTGAGGCCAAGCATTTAACAAGTATTCGTGTAATTATTATAATTAGGATAATAACTTTGAAGGTGTTTCCTAGCACGCCTCGATTGAAATGTCTAGTCAGTAGCTGATTTCCAGCCCTGTGTGTGTTTTGTGGACTGGTGTTAATTACTGTCCGCTGTCTCCTCTTGCAGGCAGTTGGAGGCAGTTGTTCGAATTGCAGAGTCCCTGGCTAAAATGAAACTGCAAGCTATAGCTGGAGAAGAGGAGGTGGATGAGGCGCTTCGACTTTTCCAAGTGTCTACGCTGGATGCTGCACTATCTGGCAGCCTCTCAGGTGTGTATGGGGGGGTGGTATGTAGTGTTTTTGAAAATATGTAATTATATTCTAAAACTTGGCTCTGATTGTGTTGATACATTTGTATCAAGTGGTGTGTAGAGTATCCTAAAGTGTTACTTTGATGGTTTCTGCGCTGCTTTTCACATCTAAAACTTAAGACATGCTTACAAAGTACAGAAACGGTGCTCAACAAACTTCATTTCTTATTCTTGCTAATGATATACCAAGTTCTATTGCAGCTCCAACATTTTGATGTAATTAAAGCAGAAAAGACTTTTTCACATACGTTTTACCTGGCCTTAATTAAAGTGTTGGAAGTGTGAAAAGCAGCACAGCTGCTGTAACCAAAATAATGAAATTAAACAAAAAGGAATTAGTTTAAAAGATGATTTGCGTATAACATTATGGAATGCTGTGTGTCTTGTTTTCAGGTGTGGAGGGTTTCACCACTCAGGAGGATCAGGAGATGATCTCTCGCATTGAGAAGCAGCTGAAGCGGCGCTTCGCTATCGGATCTCAAGTGTCCGAACACAGCATCATACAGGACTTCACCAAACAGGTGAAAATATGCCTACTTTCAGCAACCTTTTCAGAAACAGCTGTTCTGTTGTTTTTCCACAAACTGCAGCTCAGCCACTGGCTTTCATTTTTCTTTCATTTAGGCAAACCCTTTGCTTTATATTACCGCCCTTTAGATTGTAGCTGATACAATCTTTTCAGATATCGGCTGCATCTGTTGAATTTAGTCTTATGAATAAGAATGGCATGAATTTCCACAAATGCGTTGGTAACATCCTGTCCTGTTTATTACTGCGCTATATTCAGACAGTGAGTGGATGATCTCTGATTATAAATTGATTATTTACAAAGGGTGTGTGGTTGAAAACAAAAGGATTGGGGCAGCTGAGTAGCGTTATTAATGTTGTTCTAATGTCTTGTCTCTATGCAGAAGTATCCTGAGCACGCTATCCATAAGGTTCTTCATCTGATGCTGAGGAGAGGAGAGCTGCAGCATCGCATGCAGAGGAAGGTGCTCTACAGGGTCAAGTAGATGGTGGATGCGTGAATGTTTAAATGTATGTGCGTCTGCATCATTTAAAAACAAATCTCTGCAACATACTTGGCCCATTTCTGTGCACATTGACTGTCTTGGTTGCTTTGTCAAATTGTAAATAGTGTAGATGGTATCAGTTATGTGCACTTTCTTCTTATCAAACAGTTGTCATTTTGGATTATATACCATTTGCGTTATCCCAGTCTAAGGATTGGGTTTGCTTTAGCTCTTACATTTATATGCAATAATGAAAACAGTGGTGTAGAAATCCATGCCTCTGTGGCCTGAATTGTCTTGACAGGAGGTTCATTGATGTTGTTCTGGGATGTTTTTTGTGCGGCTCAAAAGATAATAAAGCATTGTGGAAATGTCATGTCTCCCTTCCAGTGCAGTGCAATATCTGCCCCCTACCAAGTACACATTGTCTCAAATACACTACACATTAATTTGGAAATATTTATTTATATAAATATGTATTTACAGATCAAGGCCTTTTCATATAAAGTGCATATAGAGGCATACAGGTGATATGAAAGCACTGGATAGTTACAGTAGATCATCTGTTATGATTGACAGCATGTATGATGTAAAAATCAATGCATAGAGAAACTTAATTATCTGGCATTTTTATAATCATGCCATTTTTTCTAAATTTGAAATGCTTTAAGTAACATCAGTGTGCCCAAACCATTTCAGAACTATAGTCAAAGGGCATAAACTCCCATGCCAACAGTCACCAATGCAGCACACACTCCTAATGTGAACTGAGCAGCTGCAGATCTGGAAAAGCCTAGTAATGGTGTAGTAGGTGCCTTTCCTTTTCCATGGTCACCTAAACCAATAAAAGCATATTGGTCAGTTTCATCTTGTGGAAAAAAATATTTGAATTGTAGTTGCTTCCAAGAGGCAGTGGTTTTATTGCTTACCCGAAGCCTCCTCTGTTATGCTCAATGTTCTCTGCAGGTCATCAAACACCTGTTAAAGAGGAGACGTTTAAGGTTTTTTGGTCATAAACTATGGCATTCTAAAGCATGTCTTCAAACACACTGTAGCAAGATTGATAGTCCTAAGAAAGAGACCAACTTCTGACAGAATTTTAAATTTTACTACAGTGTTTATTATAGGAGAGTAAATGTACTATGGTAATTTATATGGTAGTACTATAGTTATAAAGCGGTTGCTATAGTATATTCAATAGTAGTGTCTTGCACTATTGTGTTTACTATAACAGATGCATTTTGCAGTTGCTCATATCCAGAATGACTTAATTGAATTACATTACTGATGTAGGCAAATGTGTAGTGTAGGTTGAAACTCAGTTTAACTTCCCATCAGAAACCTGGTTTGACTCGATCAGTATATTACTTCACATCAGGAGCTGTTGATGAAATTTCACAAATCCATACTATCCCTGGGGGCAGCGAAACTCTTGATACTTTTTACTGCTTTGTTGTTTGCCTTTATCCTAATGAAAGAAATGTGCTGAAAAAATGGCTTTAAACAATTTGCCTTTTGCACAGTATTGTATTTAGGCTACTAGTATTTAACCTAGAGCAGCATTTAAATTGTCACTAGAAAGTATCCTGTTATTAATTTATAGTATTGTCTATAGTTTTACTAATCTATAGTATAATATCTATACTATATAGTAGTATTTACATCCTTTTGTGTAAATATAATTTATTTAGACTTTATATGTTCTATTGTACTGGTCTCCATGGATTCGTAACATAAGCACTTTCATCTAGGATCAGTAACTGATATTCTGATAACTGATCCCCACTATCTTACTCAACTTACTTCGATATTGAACTCGAAAGACCTGACTGCTTCATCCAGGACCTTCTTGCGCTCCTCCTCCGTCAGCTCGATGCTGTTCATCCTGCTCCTATACAGCTGCTTAAATCGGTGAGGACTCGTCACTCCTGGGAAGGAGAAGAAGGCCACGCCCTCGCTGCTGCTGAATCCCATGGCCTTCTGAGTAATCTTCCCCAGAACTTGACCCCCCGACAGGTCACCAAGGTATCGGGTGTAAGCATGAGCCACCAGGAGGTTGGGATTATCCCTGCCAATCTGATTCAGAGACAGAAGAGCCCACACTGTGAGTCACATGATCATACATGGAACTTTCATATCCTTATTCAGAGTGATCAGGGGTGGATTTCCTAAAAAAAACAATGCACTCACACTGAAACTACATTCCAAAAATGACCTTTTACACAGGAGTTCTAGGCACAAGGCTGTCTTCTATGAGTAATAGCCTTAGCTATGCGCTCACGGTCAAATTCAAACGTTAAAGTAATGAAAGAGAGTCCAGTATATCAAATGTACACAGCCTCTGACTCAAACATGGCGTATTAGACAAGATGTTTGGTGGCCAAAGTATGCTTCAGTTTCACATGACTGCTCTGAAGTTAAAACTAACACTTCATCATTTAGTCCTGTGTAATCACACCCACCCTACGTTAAATCATCTCATCTCGGCTTGTTTCCCTGCATTTTCTATATTCATTCATGTGTATTTCTTTCGTCATAGCAGATCAGGTTCATGGAGAAAATCGTTCCAATGCCAATTTTTCTGTAATTGGCATTGGAACTGCTGTACTGCGTGATGAGCTGTACCTCTCTAAGTCTCTCGGTGTATCTGACCGTTGCAGCAGGCACTGTCACTCTTTTCCTCCACTGAGGGCCAAAGAAAAACTCAAGATCTTGCTCGAGGGACTCCAGTCTGGCCAGCTCCTGGGGAAAATAGATGGGCTCCACTGCTGGGTGGCCTGAGTTCTTGTCCAGCTCGTCCTCCAGTGCACGGTAGATCTCATACAGAGAACACAGGAGGAGCTGCATACACAGAGAGAGAGAGGCTTGAGAGCTTAGCTTGCAGGTTCAGAGAACTGAGTTCATTCTTTGGAAAGGAAGTGGAACAAAAGTTTATCTTAGGTCAGCTGTTAAACAGCTATGCCGTTTCTGAAGGCAGAGCTGACTGCGGGAACAGAGACTAGCAGTTTTATGAAGTGTTAACTATTATCCTAATGATATTATTAGTCTGCACCTTCCCATCATTGCTCAGTAGTAATACCTTATACTGTGGCAGAGTGATCTGTCCTTTCTGGTAGTTCAGCATCAGCTGGGTGTTTTCAGCACGCACATGGCTGTCTTTGGTCACCTCTTTAATCTGCTCTGACAGATCACTGAGAAGATAAATCTCTATGTTAGTATATGGTTCATAATGAATATGGCGTTATTATGCAGCAAACAGAATTTACTATCCATGTGAAAATTCACAATAAGCAATCTTAACTACCTATCTATTAAAAAGATAACTGTTTGAGTAAATGATTCTTCTGCGTTAGTATTTTTACGTCTAAGACCTGCAGCGGTGTCTCACAGTAATCTACAATGTTTGTATATATATATACTGTATATACACACATGCATATTATAAAAAAAATTTTTAAAAAAATATATGCAGAAGTCTGGGGTCACCACTCATTTCTTGATACGCTTTCTTTTTGATGAATAATTCTCCATGCCTCAGTTTAGTCCCTGTACATGAACAGTTTTTGTCTTGTTAAACCACACAGTGACCTGTGAATCATTCAATAATTAAAAAAAAACATTAAGGTCTGAACCAGATGATCATGCTGGTAATATACCAGTCATTCTGAATACTGAGTGTTTGGTACTTTGTATCTGTAGGCACAAACATTAGTTCTTTAATATAATCTACTCAGTATGAAATCTGAACATGTGGCTTAAATAATATATTTGCACCAGATAAGGGTGGCTCAAGACTTTTGCACAGTAATATATATA
>JBBPDC010000028.1:10214900-10240296 GCA_037974485.1 Hemigrammopetersius urotaenia
TAATATATATATTATGAATGGGCCCTTACCTTCCTCCCCTGTTTGCTGAATTGCTCTTGGTGCTGCTCATGTCTGAACCTGTAGAAACCTGTAAATGATTCTGCTGTGATGCAGAAAGTCTAGTTGCTGCTGTTTCTGACCGCTGCTCTGATTTCTGCTGCTCCTCTCGATCTCTTTTTATATCCAGTCGTTTGACTGTGAGTTCAGGCGAGAGGGAAGTGAGAAAGTTGAGTAACGCCTCACATGCCGGAGCTTACCATGACGGTGCGTATTTCGTCCCTGAAAAGCAAGCCGTGGTATACACTCCACACACACATACTCTTCAAGTACTTATTTTCTTTACTTTGCTGTACAGAATACTATAGACACACACACACACACACACACACACACACACACACACAGAGAACTCGTGTCATCATTTCAGTACTAAATCACAGCTGATGTTTCTTAACATGACTCAGCTCTCCGTTAGAGCCTGGAACCATGACACAGCGAAGTCGTGAGATGTCATTACTCAGCTTAATAGAAAAAATGTTTTTTTTTAAGTCATTCTGTTCTGAATCAGTTTTGTGTAGTATACAATATACTCCGCAGTTTCATCTGTGAATTGACTGAATGTTAATTTCATTACCTTATCGGCTGCTGTTTTATTGGCTTTCTTTTATTGGCACTAACACTAAGTTACTTTCATATGTCATTTTGGACAACTGAACTGGTACAGTACAATAAATATTGTCTGTACACTGTTATTTACTGCATTAATGATCTTGTCATTGGGTTGCACTATTGTTTATTGTCCACATTTTTTTATTGTCTTATTAGCTTCTATTCTTTCTTGTAACACTGAGCAAGCTAAAGACATGAGTATTTATCTCTGGATCGTTTGTTTGATCAGTTGACATGTTTTAAGTCGATCAAACCATTTCTCTTAACTAATTTATTCAGCCATTTGTTTGCATAACATTGTGGATACAAGAATAAAGCTTGCAAAAAGAGGAATCACTTTATTTTATTTTATTGCACTTATTTTTATTGCCTTATACTAAGCCACTTTCATAAACTGTTTTGCCCTACTTGTACAGCACACTAAGTCTTTACATACAGTAATGTCAGTGTTACACTGTTAATTGCTACACCGACATTCTTGTTCTTGTCATTGTGTTACACTGTTTGTTGTCAATAGTTTTGTTTTTTTCTATAGTTTTGTGTATATTTATTCTTTCTTGTTGAAGTGAGCAAGACTTCAACTCTTTCTTATCTCTTATCTTGTCCTTTTCTATAGTCATGGTTTTCAGAACATTTTACATCATCATGGTTTCATGGGCTCACTTAGTATTTAGATAATGATGTTACAGCGCCCTCTGACGACGAGTTAGTGGCATGATTGTGCCCCGGTGCATGAGTTCGGTGTGGAAGAACTTGACTGGCACGCACAGAACCCTGACCTCAACCACATCCAACACCTTTGGGATGAACTGGGACGGAGATTCTGAGACAAACATTCTGTCCATAGTCCGTGCATGAGTTCATAATACCTCTACAGAATGAATAAGCACAAATTCCCTCAGAAACTCAAAAACCTTGTGTGAAGCCTTCCATGAAGTGTGTAAGCTGTTATAGCTGCCCGAGGAGGGGGCAAACTCCATATTAACCCATTAAGTCCCTGTTGGTGTAATGAACGGGCGTCCCAATAGTTTTGAACCGAAAGCCTCTTAATCCACTCATGTTCAACAGCTAAATTTTGTATACAGAACCTTTGACTGGTCTAAAGTAATTGTTATTTTTGGCAATCTTGATACATGTATTCACCAAACTCCGAAAAACAATGTCCCAATACTTTTGTCCGTATACTATTTAGTGTGCGAGCCTTGCTAATTGAACCGAACAGGCCACACCTTCCTCTATTCTGATTGGTTCATGCCGTGTTGGAGGTTGGACCGCTGCTGTGCTGTAAAGGAGTTAGGGTTAGACCCAGATTGGATCGAGGATGCTGATCTAGTTCAAAATACTCGACGCTTCTGCGCCGTCTTTTTAGAAGCAAAGGTGTCCGTTTGGGTGAGAAACATGTCTGTTAATGTACAAGAATATAATTTTTCACTCAGTGTTTGTCCGCTCCGTGTGTCGCAGGGAGCGTTTCAAGGCTTGTACCGGATTTGAGTCCTTGGTAGAGGGGAGAGGAACGAGAGCAGCCCGGGGATCACCATACAGGCCTTAGTTCTGCCTTTATTAACGTAGCCTGCATTTATATCATTGCCTGTGTTTTAATGCTTAAAAACGCTTTGTATTGCCAGCTGAATGAGAAATATTCAGGGGCGACCCTTCATAGACCTCCAAGAAATCTGTAGGGTGCTGGATTTACCTGTTTACCCTACAAACTAAAGAACTACGTGCAATATTTGCGATTTTCCAAACGTTGTTTCTCCCATGGAGCATGCCTTATATAAATATTTAGCATAGACAAACTCCATATATCAAATCTATATATATATATAAAAGCAATGTCCCTGTTGGTGTAATGATCAGGCGTCCCAATACTTTTGTCTATATAGTGTAGCCACATTGTCTACAGCTTTATTTGGTCTAAACTGTTCAACTGTCTTAACTTTAAACCTCCTGTCTAATTTTGTGTATGCTACTGGCTAACGACTGCATATTAGGAAGAGTTCTGCTCCAGTAGAGTTGCCATCACATTGGGGTCTTGTCAGAGTGTGTTCACGTATGCCGATGGACACGTTACTTTTTCTGCTTTCAGCACATCAAGCTCAAGAACTGACTATTCAGTTAACCTAATATATACCATCCCTTGCCAGGTGCCGTTGTAAAGAGTTAATCAGTGTTATACACTGTACCTGTCTGTGGTTTTAGTGTGGTCTCTGATTAGTGTGTGTTCTGTTGCTGAAATCTGTTCAGAGAAAAGTGAATTTAATATACTCTGTTTAATTTTAGAAGCTGCTGTTTTGGTTCAAGGCTTTGCTAGTTTCATAGGTTCAAACTAATCAAGGAATCAAGTGGTTTAATCACATTTTGTTCAGTTATATTCTGTTTTGAATCTTTCCCAAGACTGTTTTTTCAAATAGCAAACATACAGTATTTGCTCTACTGCAAGCAAGAACCATGCATGCATTATGATGTATTCTTTTGTTTCTTCAGCCAGTGTCCAATGGAGCTGGACCTGGGCTTCCTCTGCCTCCTGTCACTCTATTTTCTGGTAGTCAGTGCAACTTGTGATCATCATGGTGGTAACGGCACCCATCAACATGACTACTGTGTGCTTGGAGCTGGACCTGCAGGCCTGCAGATGGGTTATTTCCTCACCCAAACTCAACGAGATTACATAATACTAGAGCGAAACTCAGGACCAGGGAGTTTCTTCCAAACGTGAGTGAATTCTGAGAAGTGCATGTAGAAGTTGACCTGTTGCTCTCATCAAGGTTTCCCTTACCCAAACCCTGACCTTATGAGACTACCCCCTTTAACACACATGCCTGTGTTCAGTTTTAAAGAGCCTATGTATCCTTTCTGTTTACCCCTTTTGCTTCACATTCTGCTTTTTATTACTGAAATGTTGTATTCTTGGAATGTATTACACCTTACAAGGTTAAACATACATCGTTTCATTTGCTGTCTTTCCTTTTTAGGTATCCTCGACATAGAAAACTGATCAGCATCAACAAGATCTACACAGGCAGGCGGAACAGGGAATTCAACCTGCGCCATGATTGGAACTCCCTGTTAAGCAATGGGCCAGACCTGCTGTTTCAGAGAATTAGCCAAGACTTGTACCCAGATGCCAATGCATATCCCCGCTACCTCTCTATGTTCGAGAAAAAGCTTGGACTGCAGGTTAAATATGGAACTGATATTGGAAGAATTCGAACATCAGATGGGACAGGAAACAAAGGCTACATACTGACTGACCAGCATGGGACAGAATACAATTGCAGGTACTGTCGCAGCTGTGTTCTTTCTTCCAGCATCTCATAACTCCCATGTACTGTAGTGGCTACTCTGATCTCAGACTGCTATAATCGTGTATTAATGGGTACCTATAGGAAAGGATTCCATACATTATTAAAAGATTGTTCAACAATCATTTGAATAAGGTTTCATTTTCTTGAAGTCATCCTGTTATGTTAGGAACCAATGCTGGTTATATTGTGACTTCAAGAAAACGAATAATCAAAGATATTGTTATAATAAGCAATTCATACTTTGAGTTAAATATCATCTGATTATAATCAATACAAAAAAAATTTTTTTTACACCCCTATGGAATTTGGTTTATAGATATTACTGGTCATCGATTAATTCTGTATCTTTGTCTGTGGATCTCTATATCCATTTTAAGCTTTTTAAAGAAAATGCTATTTTCTACCTAGTTCTTTTTTCTTTCTAACACTGTCTTTCCTGCTCTGTCTAGAGTTCTCTTAGTGTCCACAGGTCTGTGGGTTCCTCAGAAAGTGGACTTTGTGGGTTCTGACTTAGTCCAAGGTTACGAGTCCATCCCCACTGATCCTGAGGCGTACAAAGATCAAGCTGTGCTGATCTTGGGCAAAGGGAACTCTGCCTTCGAGACAGCGCAGAGCATTTTGGGCAGAGCCAGTCGGATCCATCTGTACAGCCCAAGCCCTGTCCGACTAGCCTGGCAGACACACTACGTTGGAGACCTCCGGTATGTTCCTGATAGATCACAGCTGAAGAAATGCTACAATTCTGCACATGTACCATACCCTCAGTTACTTTAATAAAAACACATGCAAGTCTATTGCAAATCTAATAATACTTATAAATATCACCACTGAGGTACCCTGAGCAAGGTACCATCCCCGCGCACTGCTCCCCGGGCGCCGTATTCCTGGCTGCCTCCTGCTGCACTTGGTGAATGGGTTAAATGCAGAGGTTGAATTTCGTGCTGTTCACACTGTGTGCTGTGGTGTGTTCACGTATGACAAATGGTCACTTTCACTACTTATAATTCAAAAAGTTGATGTGACTGAAAATAACTGAGAGGAGATTGGAAATTAGTTTTTGATGATTACAAAAAAAAGTTTTGTTGCCCTATGTAATTGCAGATAAGCAATTGTGCATTGCCAAATTATTTACCCCACCTTGGCTTTTTTACCTATTTTGTTACATTCCAACCTGTAATTTAAATGTTATTTATGTGATGGATCTGCACAAAATAGTATATGCTGGTGAAGTGAAATGAGAAAAAAATATAAAAAATGCATATGTATTCAGCCATTTTGCTAAGAAGCCCCTAAAAAGTTCTGGTGCACCCAGTTACCTTCAAAAGTCACACAAAAATATGATCCCCTGGACCACCATCAAATCTATCATCTTCAAATGGAAAGAACATAGTACCACAACAAACCTGCCAAGAGAGGGCTGCCTACCAAAACCCACAGATCGGGCAAGGAGGAGCATTCGTCTGAGAGGCAGCACAGAGTGAAACATGGTGGTGGTGTCATCATGCTGTGGGGATGTTTTTCATCAGCAGAGACAGGGAAGCTGGTCCAAGTTGAGGGGAAAGAGGGATGGTGCTGAATGCAGGGAAATTCTTGAGCAAAACCCATGTCCCCAAAGTTGTAGGCATGTTCTTTAAATGAATTGGTGTAAACTCTCAAGCAATCCATTTTAAATTTGGGTTGCGAGGCAACAAAACATGGAAAAATGCCAAGGGGGGGTGAATACTTTTGCAAGTCACTGTATGTAATCAACCAGCAGGTCTAGTAGCCAGCAAGCAGTCCTTCAGAAATTAGGCTGTAATTTGTCTTGTGGCTAATTCTAAGTTACTTTTGTTTCTTCATTTTTTTCCATCACTTTGTGTTCAAATACTTTGTAGCTGTTTGTCCCTACATTATCATTTTACCTCTGTCTTACAGGGCAGTGAATAATGAGCTGTTAGACACATACCAGCTAAAGTCACTGGATGGCTTAGTGGAGGGAGGACTGGAGGACATTGCAATTGTGCGTAGGGCAAGAGATGTTGGGAAGAGGAGAGTTGAAAAAAAGAAGAACAGAAAGTCACCTGTGATTAAAGAACAGTTCTACCTCACCCTTTCTGAACTTTTGGACGGTCGTGCCAACAACAAGAGTTCTAACATAACTGCTGAAAATCTTCCTGGGTACCATGACGACAACTTCTCATTACGACAGCCTTATGACCGTGTGATTCGCTGCCTTGGATTCCGCTTCAACTTCTCCATATTTGATAGGTGTGAACGTGTTTTTAACTGCTTACTCTTGAAATTCCTTTAAATACTGTAATAAGGGCCTTTTATGCACAAATCAGCCAATGATTGGACTTGTTACATGGGCACTCTTAAAATGGGTGGGGTATGTTTGGCAGCTCTTGAGCATAAGGATATGAGGGACTCTTGTAAGGGTCAAGCTAGACTCTAGCCATTACAATTTGGCCTTTATGAGAGTCCCTCATAAGAAAGCTAGGCTGTCTGGTCTGATCCCACAGAGCAGCTAGTATAGCACAAAATGCAGGCTATGAGATAAAAGTGCATCACAGCTTTCTGTCTATAGTGCTGCATAACCACAGAGCAGTCAGAGTGCCCAGAGATCCCCCTAGGTGTATTAGGCAGGTGGCTTTAATGCTAGGGTTGCTGGGTATATAAATTTATTTTTTAAATGATTTCAAATAAAAAAAAAAGGAGGACAATTTTAGAGGGTACCAAGCTTTTCAGAATTTTTTAAAATACATGAGTATGTTTATTAAGTTTTTTTGAATTGCTAAAAATCCATCAAGGCAGAGTAGGTGCATTTTGAGAAAAACATGTGTAAACATTTGTGACCGTATTTGTAACAGTTCTGTCTTGGGGATAAAAATTGTGTATGTGCTTCAAAATTCAAAAGAAGATGGTCAGTGTAATGTTTGCTTCTTGGTCTTGCAGCGCAACCCATCTGCTGCACAGCAGTTGTGCCCGTGGTCGTCTTCCAGCAGTGACCGCTTGGTATGAAGGCAGGGGAAGCCCCAACCTGTTTATCTTGGGAACAGCTGCCCATTCCAGAGACTACCGCAAGTCAGCCGGAGGGTTCATTCATGGATTCCGCTACACAGGTTAGCTTTGCTTGCCTAATGTAAAACTCTGGTAAACGTGTACTGAGTCATATTTAACAGAATACATTTTGGTTAATAATGGCCCTAGTCAATAGTAGTTTTATTATTAACTGTTTTGTTGGCTTTATTAATCCTAACTTAAGTATCATGTCATTCCGTGATACCACTTTATATTCAGAGAATATTGTAGTATTTGATTTGTATTGCTCAGCACTATAATGACTGTTGGAAGCACTATTTCTTTATGCCTCTATGACACAATTGGGACATGCTAGCAGACAAATGTTGCTGGCTATAAAGCCTGGCAGTAAGAATGTTAGTTAGATTCCGTGTGGATTGTGCTGCTTTCATAACTCTCTTGTGTGTTTGATATTGTAGTGCGTGCTGTGCATAAAGTCCTGGAGCAGCGCTACCATAACAATGCTTGGCCAGCGACCAAACTCTCCAGCACTCAACTACTCTCTTGGCTTTTGAAGAGAGTGAACGAAGCCTCCGGACCATACCAAATGTTTGGAGTTTTGGGGGACATAATACTACTGCATGGGTAAGGGGTGATTCTGTTTTTTTGCTAGTAATAGCATATCTGTAAACCCATTACTTCAAATCATTTCTGTATCTCAGCTCTCACTGCGAGTATCTGGAGGAGTTTCCTGTGCAGGCTCTGCCTCATTTCTCTACTCTGTCTGGCCGGCATGTCTCTGAGCATGGTCTCCTGGTCATGGTTATGCAGTATGGACTGAACAGCACTGACACACTTGGGCCAGGCCGAGCTGAGTCAGAGTGGACCAAAGCTTGGAAGTCCAATTTCCTCCACCCAGTCATCTACTACTACCGTGCATTGCCAACAGGTTAGAGAGTATAAAAAAAAGTGGGAAATGATCATGAAGGCCAATCTGTAATTGTAGTTATGTTCTGATGTACTACCCTGTGTTAATACCTCACAATGCAACTGTTAATCCATCCTTCCACAGAGAGAGACATGAGGCAGCGACCAGTCGGCTGGATACTGCCGCGTCCTGAGGCTGTGCATCACATGGTTGAGGACTTCCTGACCGAGTGGGACCAGCCTATCTCTCACAGCCAGCCGCTCAGGCGCTTTCTCGAGCACTGCCTTCAGACTGACCTCAGAGCCTTCTATGCAGGTATGTACACTGGTAAGGGGGTGTTTCAAAGTGTGGTCAGATAGTATGTGGTTTGTTGTCCATATAAAAGGGGGAAGCGTGTGTGTCATGATTCCTGTCATACACATTGTAATTAAAGTATTTGATATTATTATATTGCATGCAGTGTTTTTAAAAGCAGTTTAACCAAGTCCTCCATAAATTAGTTCAATTAAAAGACATAAAAATCTAAGGAAATATTACTGATAACTAAGATGGTAAAATAAAGGCCAAATTTACACCTTCCGATGCCGCAAAAAAGCAATAGACATTTCACAGGACTCATCTCACCCCAGTCATTGCCTCTTCGAGCTTTTGGCTTGAGGCAAAAGACACTGAGCAATGATAACCAGAACAAACCACCTCACAAACAGCTTTTATCCAAAAGCAACCATGACCCTGAACTCAAAATAGAACTGTTAGCCATAATGTGCAGTACCTTCTCACACTGTGCCATAGACTGTAAAAATCCAGTGCAGTTTGTATTTTGTATTTTCATATTTATTCTACCAGTGCAATTGGTATATAAATTGTAAACTACTATTACTATTTGTTTATTTTACTGTTTATTGTTTATTTCTTGATTCCTTGGAAAAGTGACAAAGATTGACTGTCATTGTATCTTGTCCCTCACTGTTTCTCTTCCGTCTGACTTTTCCCCTTTCAGAAACATGTTTCCAACTTTCCCTCACTAAACGCAAGCCGCCCCTCTTCTGTCGTCAAGGCTACCTGAACAAAGAGGGCTTTGTGGGTAATACGCACCTGTGGCAGCACGCCCGGGAAGCTGGACTCATGCCAGGCCATCAAGGCTCGGTTACTTTTGCTGACGACAGGACATTTTCTGGATACCCATCACATGCTAGTGCTGCAGTCACTTCAACAATCAACTTTGACCTCTGAAGTTACCAAAACAAACCAAAGATCAAGTTTGTGATTTTAAGAAACTCTGTTCTGTCCCATCTTTACCTCCCAGTGGTATTCGCTGAATGCCTCATATTTCCATCAAAGATCATTTCTACACTCTACTTTTTTAGTTTTTCATGGAAGCAAAGTTACTCTATTATGTATATATTGGGTTTGGGTTTGCTGTGACTTACTGTATTTATTTATTTATTTTTACTTGTGTACTACAAGAGGCCATGTTAAGGATCCACAAATATATACAAGTATTAAGTGAAATTCATTACAAATACTGTCAAATGCAGTGGAGCCAGTTCTCCACTTTTGGCACAGTGAGCATATTTAAAGTAAAGCCAGTTATTTAAAATGTTCTGGTGTTCATGTTTAACATCGGTCTGTCTCATAATGAAACATATTCATATCTGATCAGCAACAGAACTGGATCTGTGACTTCTACAGTTTAATAAATGAATATTTATATAATACGTTCTCATATTTTTTTTATTAGGTGTGTGCTAAAGTTCGCCAAATGTTAAAAGAAAACCTAACTGTCTATGCCAAGAATTTGAATGACATCATAGTTTTTCAGTATTGGGGATTCCCAGTGTTGCTGTGACCTATTTGCACAATGCATGTTGTGTAATGTAGTGAGAGAATGTTGATGTATACCAAACTTTTGTACGCATGTATAAATATGCAAAATAATTTATATGAAACTGTAAATTCTGTCAAACCGATAAAATGGAGACATACAATACTGTGCTACAGAACACTGCAACAAGGTACCTTACTGAGCAAGGTACCATCCCCACACATTGCTTTCCGGTGGCTCTCCTTATAGGTGGCTGCCCACTGGTTCACTTGGTGAATTGGTAAATTGCAGAAAATGATTGTACACTGTTTAACTGTGTTCTGTGGTGTGTTCACATATGAGGTCACTTTACCTTATTTGATTCTTTTTGTACTTTTTTCAGTTTTGAGACTGGAAAGTCTTTTTAAAACCCGTGCAGTGAGTAACTGCACACAGGACACGAAATGTGCTTAAAAAGATGCAAGACCAAAAGATGATACAATTTCTCACAACTGTTTGATTGATACCAATATTCAATGAATACCAATAGCCGACGTTTCTGATTGGTTAAAAGAACACAAAGGGCAGATTTGATTGGTTGCGTGAGTCCGACTTCAACGCAATCAGCGTGTTTGTTGTTGGAGTGGAGCACTAACATGAAGGAGACATTTTGGCTCTGTAGCACATTAGCAAGTCACGGGTCGATATTATCATACTGAAGCCCATGGGAGAAGGTGGTGGTGGTGGTGTTGTTCCATTGACAATGTAAGAAGTAACACAGCCCCTGAACGTGGGAGTAGGGCAGAATCTGTGGGTGCTGAGGGTATACGTATTGATGCAGCAGGCTTTGAGGTCCTGCTAGCAGGGTGATGCAGGGAAGAGCTGCTGTTTTCTGGTGAAGGAGCTGGGCAGAATGGACGGGTGGAGCCCTGTTGCTGCTGCTGCTGCTGCTGCTACTGCTACTGCTACAGCAGCAACGGCAGCTTCTGACGACGAGCGGTCCAGCTCCGAAGGCGAGTACACAGTAAAAGACCCCGAGAAGGGGGAGGAAGGCGGGAGGATGGACGTGGCAGCGCCGGGCGGATTCGGGTTCGGCTTCTCCGGCTTGAACACTCTGAGCGCCCTGAGGCTCCACAAGAGCAACCAGACCACGGAGAAGAGTCTCCGCTACCTTCACGCACTATGGACCCCCGACTCCCTGCTGCAGGCGGACGTGGGAGCTGCCAGCAAGCCGGGGAAAATGACTTCGAGTCGTACAAGAAGGCATGGGAGGCTCCGGGGTATGGGACCCCTAGGAAAGGACCTGTATGGTAAGACCTTTTATGTGCTTGCTACGGTGGTCCAGTGCTTAGGGACCCACCCCTGCGATCAGAAGGTCATAGGATCGAATCCCAGGACTGAAAAGAAATAATTTCACATTGTTCACACCGTGTCCCTTGCTGTGCTGTGTTCATGCATACAATTGAAGGCTTTATACTAACTAAATTTAACGGTACAGAGACGAATGGGGTGCCCCCGCACAAGGCACTCACTAGGGACGTGGGTTAAATAAATCCTACTTCTGAAAAGCAATTTACCCTTCTGGTGCCCAGGTGGTTAGGCGTTTCCCCTGCGATCAGAACGCCGTAGGTTCAAATCCCTGAGGTACTCTTGAGCAAGGTACCGTGCTCTTGAGCAAGGTACCGTGCTCTTGAGCAAGATACCGTGCTCTTGAGCAAGATACCGTGCTCTTGAGCAAGATACCGTGCTCTTGAGCAAGATACCGTGCTCTGCATCGCTGGCTGCCCACTGCCTCTCTTTATGGGTTAAATGCAGAGAAAGAGTTTCACATTGTTCACACTGTGCGCTTTACTTTATCTGCAGGATCCTACAAGTTGTTAAACTGGTCAGAAGGGAATGTGGCCTACAGAGACTGTGAGTGTGCGCGTGTTAAGATACAGGGTTGTACTTTGGTCTGTCAGGTTCATTAACTGTACCTGAAGGGAGAAATACCTCATGGTAGGCTGTAGACTAATGTCCTGCTTTTTCTGAGAAAAAAATAAATAAAACTTACATTGTGTGCACCTGCGTTAATGTTTTTGAAAGTATTTGAAAGTCTACTTTGCTAATGATTAGTCTGGTTATAAGTAAATGCAGAAGTGAAAAACAGCTTTGTTGAGCCGGAAGCGGCAACTAAGGCTCTTTTCACAGGATTACTGTTAAATATGCAAAGTGTGTTTCAGAAATCAGTGATGTGTGTCTACATCATGACTGCATTGCTGTTCTGTTTCCTTTAAACCCACATTATTGTCTTTTCAGCTGTGAAGAGGCTAAGAGAAGCAGCCAACAGTAATGATATTGACACAGGTATGTTTAGGAAGGCATGTAAAAAAATTTTTTTTAATGAAGTTGAGCAAATTTTGACTGAGGTTTTTTCTAGTTCGTAGACTTCTGCAAGATGGTATCGACCCCTGCGCTGCAGATGACAAGGGAAGAACAGCCTTACACTTTTCCTCCTGCAATGGCAACGAAAGCATTGGTAAGCCTTACAGAGTGTCTGCATTTGAATGTCTTTAACCAGTGCAGTGTTTCCCCTCTTATATGTACATATACTCTTCATGGCCAGTTCAGTAAACTTTACGTGCCCGCTAACAATTCCTCTTCATTTTCTCAGCAAACGGAAAGGAACACTGCTACGGCAATGGCAAGATTGACTGTTGTCTGTTTAATTTTGCACAGTTCTTTAGACTGATAGGCTGCCAAATCATTAGACCTGAAGCATTAACTGCACATGCTTTCCTTGCAATGTGTGCATACACATGAACTTCTGTAGTCTTTTTTGCCACTTGCTCTGAGCAGTATGCTTTCTAAATACTATGAGTTGCAACAGGCATGAAGAAATAAAGTACAAAATTTGAAAGTTTAGACAATGATTATGTGATTACCTTTTCTGAGGTTTGATAAGCACAAAACATACTGGATATACCACCTTTAAAGAAAACTGTGAAGTACTGTGAATACAGTAATTTAAATGAAATCTTTCACATTGTGCACTGCCCTAATCTCTTAAACAGGCATAATTATGCTCGCTGTGTAAAGAAACTTGCAGTTGGTGCTTTTGAAGTACTGATGATGTCCATAATATGCTCAGAAAAGCATGTTGCGAAATAATGCATCACGCTAACATGATAATGATGCATATCATATTGGTGATCATTTCGTTCATGATATTTTGTGCAATATAGAGCCATCAGAACAGCACATGGACATTTCTTCAGCTTGTAATCCTACTGAAGCAGCCAGTAGCTCTAGAAGACAATGAATGCTAGTGATAATTGCGGAACGTTAGTTCTTTTCTCCCTCTTTAGTACAGGGAGCATTGCAGTATATTAAAATTGTTGCAGCCTCAGCCCCAACATTTTCAGCAATGTTAATGTTATTTCTGTCTGTCTTCTATCCTGCTTGTTTTCTAACAATCAAGTTAAGCTCTTGCTAAGCTGTGGCGCTGACCCAAACCAGAGAGACAGTCTAGGGAACACCCCACTGCATCTTGGTAAGCGGACCCAGTGATTTATAATGGCAGACGTGTAAATTTGTGGCACCTTTTGTTTGAGCTCACAATTAACTTCTGATCCACATATACTGTTGTTAAAAAGAACATCCCAGCGATTTTCAACCTAATCTGTCTACGATATCTGTTGCATGAGGTAATTTACCCACAAAGTTTTCCTCTCAGCACATTTCCATGTGTTATTAACAGATTAGAAAACTAGTTGACTCTGAGCTTATAATGGAAGCCGGTGGCATGCTGGGCAGTCAGTGTGTTATATTAAAATCATATGAAATGGCTATGCGATGATTATGTGATAATTATGTGGTAGATGGACATTAGGTTAAAAATGCTGGTATATACCGTGTCAGTAATATGTGCAGGTAGAAAGTTGAATTGATGCTGGTTTTCCCTAAACAGCTGCCTGTACCAACCATGTGCCTGTGATCACCACCTTATTGAGAGGGGGTAAGATATGAATAGATATGAAAATTTCACAACTTACAGAAATGTAGAAATTTGTTTTTAATATTTTTATAATATAATATTTTATTTTTAGGTGCCCGTGTAGATGCACTGGACCGTGCAGGAAGGACCCCTCTACACCTTGCCCGCTCAAAGCTCAACATCTTACAAGAGGGCGAATCACGTAGCTTGGAGACCTTGCGAGGAGAAGTAACACAGGTTAAAAAATCAGTACAAAGATTGCTTCAAGATCACTGGAGAACCTGAAATCATACATTCAGTTTCCTCAACTTTGCTTCCATTTACTACATTGTAACAGCACTTGCAGTTCTATACTACATTCAAATTGTGTGTTGAATTTGTAGTTCCCTTTGTCCCGACCAAAACAGACAATTAAACATTGTTGTTTTTTTAGTCTTGGTCAAACTTATTGGTCGCATTTACATTTAACATCAAACCAAAAGATGTAAACAAAAGTCATATGTAGAGAGAGTCCCAGCTGATGGATTTAATGACTTGCATGTGGCGACAATAACTTTCTGATCCGTTAAGAGATGTGGTTAAACATACACATGCCAAAAAAGAATCGTAAATTTGTCTTTTGCACATACTAAGACAGTTATGAGAGCAGACAACAGTTACATTTGTCTTGGGTTCTTTTATGTCAGTGGTATTGCTTTCATACATCAACCAATCTGTACCAGAGTATAAGATCAAGACCAGCCTGTTCGCTGTACCACACCCATCCAGTCTGAACTCCTTAACAATAAAAGTAATATAGGATTAATTAAATATCCTTAAGCTTTTGAAGACACAGTCTTCACAGGCAACAACAAAAGCATACTGTAATTTATTGACAGTTATTTTTCACTCTTTAAAACCAGCTGAGACATTGGACCAGGTTTTTGACCTCAAAACAAACAGAATAAAATGCAGCCTCTATACTGTAGAGTATATGAATGTAATTCATTGCATAACTTTCAGAATTGTCCATAATTACTTTACTTGTGCAGGTACATTTTCTGGTGTGGTTTGCATAGTTTTAGAGGTAGTACAGTTTTTGGATGTGTCGACAGGGTAGTAACCCAGCTCTCTTAGGCTTAAATAGGGCATTGAGAGTATGGCTAACTTTCATGCTTCATCAACTGTGAAATTGCAGCCAGATAGCCCTGAGAGACAGATTGCCAGCTTTTTAAAAGTGCATTTGTGGTCTAGTAACTAGGGCAGCCCTTTAAATAGACATTTATTTTATAAAGGCAGCCAACAGCATAATGCTGTTGAAATTGTAATAAGATGGAATCCATTATAGATGTATATTCCATGCCCCACAGAGGCATAGAAGAGGCAAAATAAATAGAAATTGTATATTTTAAGAGTTTTATGATTATGTAGTCTCTTTAAATGTATTATTGAAGCTGCCTTCAGTTTTGCTTAAATGCTGCTGTGTGCCTGTCCACAGATCATTCAGATGCTGCGGGAGTACCTAAATGTTATGGGCCAAAATGAAGAGCGAGAGAAACTGGAGCACATTTCTACTCAACTACAACAGACTCGCACTAAAGAACAGGTAACACTAGAAGAGGCCAAACACAGGTCAACATGCATAAAATCACAGCTACAGGTACGGAGGCAGAAAAATCATTCAACAATGATCTCAGAATCCGGCTTTATTGGACACAAACATGTTTACACAGTAGCTTGTTGTTACAAAGTGACTGTTATACCATATACTGTCATAAATGCGAATATCCACACCTGTAGACATTGGCCAGGTGAGAGGTGTTGATGCTGAATTAAAAACTGAATTGAACATGACCGAATAATTAGTAGAAGGAGCAACTGTCCTGGAGTCTAATTATTTTAACTCTCATTTAGCTACAGCAACATATATCCTATATGACTGACCACTACATGACAGTCTTCATATGCTGATGCTCTACTCCATCACATCTGTAACACGAGGCTGTGTGCTGCATTCCATGCAGTCTTGGTTTTACTCCCTGGGGCGTACTGCTTTCATATTGCGCTCAAGTTCAGATCTCCCTTTTTGCCATCACAATGGTAACTGGGCTCTTGCATTTGTTGGGTGAGTAAAGCCACAACTTGCCTGTCTATTAGAGAATTTCAGCGATCAAACAAAGTGATCGTCAGTGTCATACAGCCTCATAGCCCTTGAAGAGCAAATAGAGTCTCAGTTTTAATGTAATGAGACAGCAAAATCAAATTTCCTGCAGGTTCTTCAAACTTCCATCCCGTATCGGACAGACGTTTCAGAGCTCTCCACACGTGCACAACCAGAATGTCATTAAGTGCAATACCATTCAGTGCTGTTTACTGTGTCTTAATGAGTTAGTCTTAATACTGACTAAGTGGTATTGATACCTACACTGTTAGTTCTAGTTATGTATCTATTTATTTATTGCATCCTGCTAGGATATTTATTTATTTAAATACTGGTCTGTTTTGGTACAGCTGATACATTCTCCATTTGATATCACACTTTATTTGTTCTTCGTTTTATATATTTTATTTGTATGTTTAAAAGAAATAATCTACAGAGCTGCAAATCTTATGCCGTTACACTGTATGTTTCTGTGTATTGCAGTGACAAAGCTATCCTATTCTAAATTATTCCATTCTAATTTAGGATGAAAATTATTAGTTTCTAACAGATATCAAAAGTTATGGCATTTGGTTTGACATGGGTGTCATGGACAAGCAGTAGCTGTAGCCAAACAGCTGTCTGCATTTGTTTTGCATTTTCATTTCTCTTCGTCGTTTAGGTCTGCCACAGTTATGGATCATTACTGATACATAACTGTGTTACAGTGGAAGTCTTCAGACCACTGTTGGTGCTGCCACTTTGATGTTACTGTGTGTGTGTACAATCCACAGGTGGACGAGGTCACTGACTTGCTGGCTAGCTTCACATCCCTGAGCATACAGATGCAAAATATGGGAGACAGGTAGAGAAGGTTGGACATGGGCTGAAAACTCACCGCCTACAAGAAGCTGAGCCGTGGCTGGACGATAAATACCTGAGATATTTATTTTTATGTGACCATATGCTGTATAATTTCTTTTTGACAGTCTATGTACAAAGAGGTTAAATTGCCTTCTCACCCATGTTGTTCCTTGGATTAAAAAAATAATTTTTTATGCCTTTCTGTTTCTAAATTGCATGTTTGTTTTGTTTTTTTTAGCCATCACTGTTCACCATAAGCCATTTTTTTGGAAGTGGGTGCTTGAACCTGTACCAGACAATTCCAGAATAAAAAATGTCTTAAAGAGGTGTAAAGTGCTATTTATCATACAGTGTGACCAGCACAAAGTTCTTCTCTGCAATTAATGCATTCTCTAAGTGTGGGAACAGTGCCTTGCTCATGGATATCTCAGTGGTGCCACTAGCAGTCCTGGGATTCAATCCCACAAGCTTCTGATCACAGGGGCACCTCCCTAACCACTAGGCCACCAGCTGCCTATATAGGGTTTATATATTATATAATGAGGAAAAAGGCATAAAGGGGAAAAGGTTAATAGATGCTGTAGAGCCAGAAAAGGCCAGAGAGTCGTCTGGTTTGACTGAGAGGGTTTTAATGAGAGGAGCCGTTTCTCTCTGGACCCTCCTCTCAGCTCCACGCTTTGTTGTTGACTGAAATCAAAGATGGCGTCCGTCTGTGCTTAAACCGAGGCATCGGTGAAGGTAATTTTATCATTTATTTCGACATTTTAAACGTTTTTACGTATTATAAAAATATCTCCGGCTCCCTCTGCGCTGGGGATGTAATAGGAAAGATGCAAGGCGCACAAGAAAGTGCTCTTTTATTTAAAAGCAGCTCTGTAGCGGCCTGCTCTGAGTAAAGCCGCGGTCTGTCGTTGCCGCGCCGGTCGGCTCAGGGTCACCCTTCTGCGGACTTGGACCCACACGAGAGCGAGCTGGACCCCGATGGAGCGAAGGGGGTGTGTTTGTGTGTCTTTTCGAAAGTAGGCGGGAAATATCCACTCAATTAACGACCGGGCTTCAGCTCTCTCCGTAATTTTGCCACGAACTGTTTCTCCGTGCCTATACGCAAACATTAGGGTTAGTGGCTCTTCACAGCTCCAGGAGAGCGGAAACATTAGCACACAGTCGATACAGCCTTGTCCTCTCCATGTCCACCTGACGCACAACCCGCTCTGACAACACCCCCTCACTCTCTCATCTCTCCAAGAAGCCTTAGCTCAGTTAGACTGGCTTATTTATTATACATATAATGACGCCGGATATTAAAAACTTTGACAGTACTTGTCAAAACAAGCGCCAACTTTTTCTCCCAACTTCTTGCTGCCCCTTGCTGTTGCTGAAGCTGCAGTTAAGGAGTCTTCTAGTTTGTGAGCATACATTTGCTCCCTGTATTAGTACCTGATAGTCTGCAGTACCTGATAGAAAGTGATTGTTTGTTTCAGCTTGATAGGACAAGAAGTCTTCCACATTAAAACCACGGAGAGGTGAAGTGAATAATCTCATAAGAGTGACACCTGTCAATAGGTGGATTATAACCTCTCATTACAGTGACAATAGCATCTTATTACAGTGACACCTGTCAGTTGTTAGGAACTGAGTGACGTTCATAAGGGCCAAATTGTGATGGCTAGGTGACTGTATCTGAGGATCTCTAAAGCAGCAGTTCTTGTAGGGTGTTCGCAGTCTGCAGTGGTTATTACCTACCATCTTGGTGCCAGATATCACAGGCCACTGTCAGATGTGGTGTGGACTCCATGCTTTAAAGGATCAGAGCTGTTTTGGTGGCACAAGGGGGACCTAGAGAATTTTAGACAGGTGGTTGTAATGGCTGGTAAATATGCCTGAAAGAAGATGCTAACACGGCTCTTCTGTGCAATAGGTTGACTGATTGGTAAAAACCCAGTCACTAAATGACTGGTCACCATGGCTTTTGATGAGGTAAAGAAGAAGGGAGTGATGGATGAGCATTATCAGGCGATTTATTAGACATGGCCTTACGGTTATGGACTACAAACCAGGCTTAATATCTCTTTCCTCCTCTTAGATATGTCAGCTATGGAGGGAGAGATGGGCCTGGTGGCAGGGCGCAGTCAGAGGGAGAAGAAGCGTTCGTATAAAGATTTGTTAAGAGAGGAGGAGGAAATCGCCGCGCAGGTGCGCAAAACCTCCAAGAAACAGCCCAAGGTAACAGCAGGGAGGTAGACACGGTAACACTAAACATCAAGTTGCCCTTCTTTCATGCAGGTACCTTGTGACAAGTGGTTTGGTGACTATGTCTAGTTGTCTGCTAACAAAGAGCTGGAGTAGTTAAATATGAGAACAAAACTACTAATTACTGCTTTGTGTTAGCTACAGTACAATGGCATAGTCATCATCTCTTTGGGTATTTCATAATTACATGCAACTTGATGTTATGTTACCTAGGTAGAAATGGCATTTGGAATAGAGGGGTCATGATGGGATCTTGACTTTCTGCCCCAATTCCATTTGGCATCTACTGTCCTAGTGTAGGTATGGCTGTGGTCAGTTATTGAGTAAAAGAACATATTTTTAGCTTACAGATTATAGGTATGATTTCTATGTGATTCTATTCAATCTTTTTTTGTCTGCCAATGATTAGGACTCTGAACTGTTTTCAATGGCGGGAGATTCACACAAGAAGAAGAAGAAGCACTCGGATGACCACTACTACAGAGGTAGGTGTGATGCAGAGAAAGGTATTTCTGAGTGATTGCATTGCGTTGAGAAAGAGAGACTGATATTTTGAAGAAAGAGTGCAGCACAATGTCTTAACACATTTTGGAGCTTTATTACATTCAACCAGATATAGGAGAACTGTAATAAATGTGCAAAATCTTCTGCCATGGTGGAAGGTGCTTAAGTCACTCTTTAAAAGCAGCCACCCTTCCAGGCTTAAATAAAGACAGAATAAATACGGAATAATAAGTCGCAGTACTTCCAGCTCAAATTAGTTTAGTACACCCTTAAATGTTTGAATAAATAGCACAAGCATTTGGTGTGGAATGGCTTTTAAGATTAGTAACTGAATAATAATAAGGATATTAATGGGATTAATGGGGTTAAAATCTGCATTCCATCTTTCCCCAGACCACCACGGCTCAGGTCCTCCTCCCCATAAGAAGAAGCGCAAGTCTTTGGACCATTCGCCCTCACTCTCCTCCTCATCCTCCTCTCAACCACCCCACTCTACAGACACTGCTATGGGCCTTCTCCAGGCCATCACCTCCCCTATGGCCACAGGCTCAGATCCCAGCCCCCATCTGCACAAAAAACCCGCCTACCCTCCCCTCTCCTCTCATTCCTCCCCTAAAGACCGCAAGCGTGAAGGCAGCTCCAAAACCAGCCACTCGTCCTTCTCCCACTCCCGGCCCCCTGGCACATCTTCCTTGTTGCCCAAGAAACACTCTTCTTCCTCATCGTCCTCTTCCTCCAAGTCGTCTCTCTTCCATGGCGGCGCAGGTAGAGGTGAGCCGCTCACGCTGCGAGAGGCTGAGGGGCTGAAGATGAAGCTCATCCTTTCACCCAAAGAAAGAAATGAGGGCGGAGGAAACGAGGGGTTCCCCTTCCCTCCGCACTCTACATCCACCTCGGGGAACACAGGACATCACTCGTCCTCCATTGTGAAAAAAGCAGGGATGAAGAAGGAGAAGGAAAAGGACCGGCTGACGTCGTCCAAGCCGCCGAAAAAGAAGCAGCACAGCCGAGAACCACTGCCTGTGGTGGGGAAAGAAGTGGAAGTGGAAGGTTGGGCTCATCCCTGTGAATTATCTTTAATGCAGCACAAAACAGTAGTTTTTCTTTTTATTCGAAAAAAGTGGTTGTTGAGCTCTTCATTAGTTTGGGGTAGACTTGTGGCTGTAGTTTTGGATGGGTTATGTGCGCTATTTAACATTTCACTGCTATATGTGGCTATATCAGACACCACCAGGGCCACTATCCACATAGCAGTCATACATAAGACTGGTTTGGATCCGATTCTACTGTATTTATGACTTCTTTTTCTCCTGTGTTTCCCTCTGTGTTTCTGATGTATTTGTCATTGTGTCTTCGCTCCTACTAAACCTCCTGTGGTTTGGACCCTGGAATGTTTTTTTTCCTTTAGTTTTATAGATCACAGTCATGCTGTGTCCTGAACTACATTGACAAATATCCAAATATTTGTGTGACTGGTCAGTACCAGTGTTTTTAGCTACTTTTGCTTCAAAGCTCCTGTGCCAAACTAAAGAAGCAACATTTGGATTCCAAGCATCTACTGAACATCTACATCTGTGCAAAACCAAAGAAGCAAACATCACATATTTCTTGGATGAGCTTCCTGTTTTGCGATAAAGGGTACATGGGGTATATGGTGTGTATTAGATTTATTTTGCCAACATGTGTCTTGAGGATATGAGGGAAATGTTCAGCAGTATCTAAATATTTTGAGTGTTATTGTTTAACCTGTGCATAACACTGTTGTAATAACATGGCAGTAACGCTTGTAAGGTCTTATGCTATAGCCTATAAGGATAGCAATTATAAGGTTTAGTGCAGAGATGAGGCAAAGTAATAGCTTAATATCCTGCAAAATGAGTTTTGTTTAATGGATGAAAAAGCATTTGCATTGTCTTTTAGGGCACTTTGGTGGGTCTGTTGGAGGTTTGCGAGGTGAGAGTTCATCTTCAGGAGCAGAGCTAGAGGCTGGTGAACTAGTCATTGATGACTCCTACACACACATTTCCAAAAAGAAGAAAAAGAGCAAGAAGAGCAAAAAGAAAAAGGAAAAAGAGAAAGACAGAGACAAGGACAAAAGCTCGAAAGAGAAGAAGCACAGCAAAGGAGGAAGTGCAGGAAAAAAAGGATTTTCAGGTGAGAGTACCAGGAGTTAAAGCTTCTCTGCTTTTTAAGCTACATCATTCTTTGGGTGAAAAAATGTGCTGCTTCAGTTAAACGCCATTGAATTGAAGGTCCTGTTTTTCCTCTCCTTTTTCTGTAGGGGACCTGTCCAGAAGCCACTCCCATTCCCACAGCTCATCTAATCACAGCACCTCTGGAGGGATGTACACCATGACATCTGCAGTCCATTCTCATCATCATCATCATCATCATCAAAGCGGTGACCACATAACAGAGAAAAAG
Source organism: Hemigrammopetersius urotaenia (assembly GCA_037974485.1). Lineage (NCBI taxonomy): Eukaryota > Metazoa > Chordata > Actinopteri > Characiformes > Alestidae > Hemigrammopetersius > Hemigrammopetersius urotaenia. The sequence goes on from JBBPDC010000028.1 coordinate 10,236,744, forward strand.
AAAAAGAAAGAAGAGAAGGACAGGGACAGGCATGACAAGGATAAGGTGATGCTCCCCTCCAGCTAAGAATGAGCTTCAGCGGGACATTTAAATCAACACAGTGTTTATTTAACCAAGCAGGCATAAAGAATTGGTTCTTATTGACAGTGGCCACTTGGTGTTACGTCCCCGACTCTCTCCCAAATAAGAGCCGGTTGACAGGAAGGCTTCCATTCTTTGTTTTGACTTATTATTTACAAAACTGGAACATAAACGGGCTCAAGGGCCAAGATACATTTGTTCAACCAAAGGCAAACCTATAACTACCCTGGTCCCCCTAACTGAGCTTATATATATATTAAATTCAAACCAGTCCATCAATAACACCCCACCTGGGATTAACCCTTATACTAAAGGCAGGTGTTACTGGTGAACTGATTACCACACATAAACTGAAATGAGGATGGCCTCTACTGGCCGTCCTCCCACATAACCCCCTTAACCCTTACACTTCGTAAGCAGTAATTTAACAGAATAGTTTGGCCTACAATCTAATGTACACAATTCCACTTCCTCCAAATGTAGCTAAACAGCTTAGAAATGTTTGGTGTCCGGTTTACTTCTCTGGTCGTCTAATAGCTACGGTATTTACTTTAGGCATCTTGGAGCCTACATTTGTCATACTGTTGATGGTTTTTGATGTTGGTATGTCATACAGTGTCAGACCATGTAAGTAAGCTTAAGTTTGAGGCAAGTGTGTGATAATTATTTTTTTTTTTTTAATTTAAATAGTTTAGGCAGTACCGATTGGAGGTTTGTGTTACTTGTTGGCTACACAAAGCTCTTAATTCCAGTGTAAAACTAAAGTGTTAACATTCAGACACCTAACATGTCTGGGCTGATGTGGGGTACGGAGTGGATTGTGTAAATTATAGAGGTGTGACGAGATGCTTAGCTCTGCTCATGAGACAATATCCGCTCTACATGATATTGGGTTCACAAGAACGAGACCAGATTTTGACAAGAAAACTTTTAACGATGAAAAAAGCCATTCATTTGACTGAAAGAAATCAACGCAGCTGTGTTTTGAAACGATGTAACTGATCACTGCAGGTTTACTTTTAATTATTAATTCTTATGCTTGAATTGTTATACACAGTAGCAACTGGATAGAAAAATATGCACACTTTTAATAATAATTTTTTTAATAATAATTTTTTAATAATAATAATAATAATAATAATAATAAATTTTATTTAAAGGCGCCTCTCTGGCACACAAGGACACCGTACAATAAAACAAGTGCAACAAACAGTAACAAAAAACAGTTACAGACAAAAAATATATATATTTTTATTAGTGCTGGGCCGTTAACGCTTTTAATCTAGATTAAAATTACAATGAGATTAATCTAGATTAAAAAAAATTAATCTATGCCCACCTCTAATTTTTATATTTTGTATTTTGCTACATACTAAAATGACTGGCTTCTCTTTCAATTGTTTCAAAAAGGATTTTTCAATAGTTTCATCCAAACCTTATAACTGTGCATGAACTCCTAACCTATTGAAGCTGTGTGTGACCTTCTAACTGAACTCCTTTTCACAAGTTGGACATAAAAATAGAAACAATTTAACAATTATTAAATGAAAATAAGTGCAAACCATAAATCAAAGTAGTAAACTGTCAGTGTTCAAAGTACAGAGTGACCAGATTTTTCTTCAAGCATGATACAGAACTCTGGGCCTGAGATGGTTCCAGCTACACAGCCTAGCCTAAGATATGATCATATTTCTGGAAAATAGGCATATCTGTGTTTTCTTGGAGCAGCTGAGACCTCTAGGTGATCACTATGTGTCCTGCAATTGAAAACACATGCTGACCAGGGACAGTGATCACAGGGATGGACAGGTTTGCTCTGGGCCAGAGGAAACAGCAATGGTCATGCTTCTGTGGAAGTTCTGTAAGTGTCTTTGCATAGTGCTTGTGTTAGCCGCAGCGTATATCCCCCCCCCCCACTAAAAATGTGAGACGTGAGACACCAAGTGAATCCCCTTTCCCCATTCGAGACGCCCCCCCCCCCCCCACTAAAAATTTTTCCGACACCCCTGTTTAGATGTCATGCTGACTGCTGCTGGATGCTACTTCCCGAGACTGCTTTTTGTGTTACAAGAAATATTTCAATATGGCAAGTTCTCGAGGCACAAGATCTCGTCACACCTCTAGTAAGCTATGTTATATTCAAATGTTACTACAGATAGAAAACAGCTTTCACTTTGTTCACATTAAGACACTTTAAATGTGCAGTATATTTCCCCACTAACCCAAGTAATGGTTGCATAGTTGTTCTGTACTATTTTTCTGTATGACCAATCTCTAACTAAACCCAGCTCTTATACACTTGATCAGATCAGCTAATTGAGAACTCCAAGACTGGGAACCTGTGTTGCTGAATATTACTCTATTTTTGGTCTTTTTAGCCAAAGAAGAAGAGTGTGACCGCGTACCAGGTATTCTGTAAAGAGTACAGGCTCAATATAAGTGCAGAACAACCTGGGCTCGGTGAGTACTGACCCAGTCAAATGCATTGTTTTTCTTCTTGTCACATTTTGAGGGTTAATGAACAGTTGCTGCCGAGTTCAGAGATGTTTTGTTCTACTATATTTTTGTATGGGATATGGGTGCATTCATTGAAGAATTACCTTGCATTCCATTGACCTGAGCTGCATGATTGATTCCATTACTCTGGCGTTTTGTTCTGTAGTATTTGGGGAATTGAGCAAGAAGCTTGCAGAGATTTGGAAGCAACTGCCAGAGAAAGAAAAGCAGGTGAGAATCCATTCTCCTTTAGATAATAGTGGTTGCTTATTATTGTTGCTCTTTTATTATTCCCTCTGCAGTGTGAATTGAATAACCTGCGTCTGTAGTGCTTAACCATTTGGCTGCCCTTCTCTGCAGGTGTGGAAGCAGAAAGCTCAGTATCTTCAACATAAACAGAATAAAGCTGAGGCCACCACAGTGAGGCAGAAGAGCTCCTTGCTGGACAACAAAAGCAAAAGTACCAAGTTTTTTCCTGTGTTCTAATTTTTTGTCAAACTATGTCTGAAATTCAGGACTGACCTGCATTGATAGCAGATTCCTCAGTAAGCTTAAAGTAATAAATACATTTAAATTGTCTTATTTCACATCTGGTTATATAAATAGATAATTGTGTTACAAATCAATTTTATACAAATTCTCCCTCAGCCAGGACATGATTAGTGTCTGATGTGTGAGTTTTGTAGCTAACAAGTGATATAAGTAGATCATTTTGTAATATAAAAGAAGCATTTGTCTACATCATCACACACTTGCCTCAAACCATGTAGAGGTGTTTAGCAATATCAAAGAGACAAGCTTAAGATAAGATAAACCTTTATTAGCCCCACAAGTGGGAAATTTGCTAATTATTTGGGACTGAAACTAGGGCTGGGCGATTAATCGAAATTCAGAACCTGTAATCGATCAAATTTTTCCAGGTCGATTATTTCGATTACTGTCCCTTTAAAAACACTACCGCGTGTGGAGTCACGTG
>JBBPDC010000028.1:10247582-10262267 GCA_037974485.1 Hemigrammopetersius urotaenia
GGGAGGGGGAGGGGGCGGGGGAGGGAGAGAGAGAGAGAGAGAGAGAGAGAATCCACGCTAAAATATCAAGGTGAAAGTCATCATAGCTTGCTTGGTATAGACCCAGCTCCCAACCCAACTTTGTGAATAGATTAACGGCGATATATATATATATATATATATATTTTTTTTCGCGCGATAAGAGTCTCACATTAACACCGATAACGGCTCACCACTAATTTATTTATATATATATGTATATGGACATAAATAGTCTCATGTATTAAACTGTTTGAGAACATAGGCTGGAATGTCAGAGAAAAAGAATAGTATCATCAGGGGAAATAATTGGCACTGTATTGTCACATTATACGTAAGAGTGATCTCACTTGTGTGATCTTACTATTACATGCTTGACTAATTATGGAGTCAGGTTACAGGTGAGAAAGTCTGTTTTTGGAGAAGTGTTAAGAAGATCCTCATTGTAGTGCCTTGAGACAATGTTGCGGCTTGACTCTTGTTGGGAAAAGTCGCTGTGGTTACATGAAAAGTCTACATTGCACAGTTAGGTGAGCTGTATCTAAAGAGCAGTTAAAAGAAGCACACACCCACAGGAAATTTGAACAGGTGTCCACACCGCACCTTAGCCCAGGGCTCCAGTGGAAACAGGTTACAGCCCGAGCCCTCATCTTAGCCAAAGAGCTTCACAATGGGCATCAAGTGTGAAATTTGCATTACATATTATAATAAAAGGAGATATAAGATAAGATAAACCTTTGTAAAAATTGATTGAAATTTGCATTGTCACGACAGAAACTTAAATAAGTATGTGTATGTATATAAATATAAATCTATGTATATGAAAATGGCTAATTTATAAATTACACATTTCACCCAGTCATAATACCCCCCCCCCCTAAAATAGCACATGTTGCATCAGAAAAAATGTATTCAAATAATATTGCACATAATAGAAACTACCATGGTGTATTGGGTGTGTGTGTTGGTTTTATATACTGTGTAATATGATAAGTTATATTGTTGTTTTCCTTAACCAGTATTATATCAAGATATATTTAGAGATATAGGACTGTAACTTACATTAATGTGAAACTTCCATTTTTCATCAGTGTGCTGCATGTCAGCTGCCAGTAGATAGAGCTGTTGCTTCATTTTTGTTTGAAGCAAATCAATCCTTATTCTACCTCTCATATAGAGCACAGTCCTGCCTCTGAATGTCCATCATTCCTAAAGCCAAGCTTAAGCAAATGTTTGAGTCTGCATGATTGCTCTTTCCGATTTGGCTTGAAAGTGGGTTTGTTTTTATTGGCAAAGATAAAAACAAACAAAACTATCACTTTTAGCACATTTTCCAACATTTGGCCTTAGAGAGCGCAGCTAGAACTCATACTGACTGAAAACTATGTATAACTGATTAGCTGGAATGCTTACTCAGTGTTACATTTATTATACAACTACATATACACACACGCACACACACACACACATATATATATATATATACGTTTTGCCTTGATAGTATTATGATAGATATTGGCCCTGATCTAACAGGATTTAATCACATTGTAATCAAACACAAAGTAATCTTGACATAATTTAGTGTAATCCAACATTATTTAACCATAACATATTCTGATATGATCTAACACAATCTATTTTTATATAATCAAATGCAATGTAAAACAATTAAATCATAACATAATCTAATTAAATCTAAAATCATTGCATCCTTACATTTTTATGTAATCTGATGTCATTTAAATCTTAGATCATCTAACAATCTAATGAAATCTCCCACAATGTAATCCTAAACTTTTGTAATCTGAACATAACTAATCATAACATAATCCGATGTACTTCCACGTAATCTGATGTTTAAATAAATACATTCCTCCAGAGGGTCTAAAGTGATTAGTCAGAAGAGTTGAAATTGTACAGATCTGCCAGATGTGGCAAAAATAATGGCATATTATTATGGCACTCACGACTGGATTTAGTTAGGGCACATGTGAAACTGCTTCCATGTAACTTATTACTTGATACTGGATCAGCGTATAAACACACGGAAAAAATAAAGCAAGCTGTTCAAAGTTGTGCGTGTATAGATTCACAAAAAAAGAAAATAATTTGGTTCTCGGACACAATTATGTTACAAAACGGAAAATATTTTGCGCTTGGAACAGATGGACTGTTTCTGTTGTACACTGGTACACTGTTTAATACAGAAATACAGCACTCACTTATTACATATGCATTTATTAAAGATGTGTCCAATATACTCAGAAGGCATTTGCATCGTATATAGCTAGAAAATCTTTAAAATAAACCAAATATAAAAGTCACACAAATCTCACATGTATATTGGGATACATTAATTTGATGTAGAGTAAAAAAAAGCATTAAACACTTAAATGAGCATTTTTATGTGAGATTTGTTTTATTATTTTACCATACTGATAATTATCATACTGAGGTACGCACATCAGCCTTGCTTTAAAATACAGCTCCACAAGTGCAACGTATTTGTTTTGTCTTTAAAGTAGATGTGAAGCACTGTGTGTAGTCTGAGGAAGTCTCTCTGTCTCTGTGTTTAGAGAGAGAGTTGAGGCTGGTGCTGCTGGGCTGGACAGGCTCTGGGAAAAGCAGTGTGGGGAACACCATCCTGGGCTTCAAAGCATTCGAAACCCGTCGCTGTGCCGACTCCGAGAAGCCAGTTACCATGAAGTGCGAGAAGAAATGTGCGAGCGTGGCTGGGAGGAAGGTCAGCAGTGTCACACAATCTACCATTTCAGTGACCATTTTAAAAATCCGTAGAAATTGCAGTTTTGTTCTTAGGCTGTTTTTATTGTGCTTGCATTGCACATTTTTTTTTACTATTTTTGATTTAGTTTACAGTATATACTACCCCAGCTGAGTAGTGATGCATGCGTGCCAAGATAAAGGTATCAAAGCCTCACCACTATCTCATCAAAAAATCAATTTTGGATAAATGTATGAAAATGACTCGCTAGAAAGTTTCTCCTATAAATGTTACTTTTCAGAGAAAGGAGGTTGTATTATGGCCATGATTGATGTTTTATATAAAGATAACATTTAGACATAATATATAAAGTCATTATATTACAAATGTAACACTTTATACATATTTTATATATAATAAGTGTATAGTAGACTGCAATTAATATATATTACATTTGCCTAAAATTAAAAATTATATTTAATGTATAATATATAACCTGGACATTGATTCATACTATAGACATATTATATGAAGGGGTGCTGTGGCTGCCTTGGTTCTTTTGTGGGGTTGTTCTTTGGGGGGGCAAGAACACAAAACCAAAATGACTGCATTAGAACACTACTTTATAAAGGCTGCCACAAATTGACCAGTAGTCCGGGAATAAACCTGCTCTGCGTGTTTAGGTTACATTTTCGTGTTCCCTGCTCTAATGCACCTACTTAACCTCAGGAAAGCACTCGTTAATTAGCTGATTAGTTGGATCGGGAATACTGATAAAATAAAATAAACCAAACTTTGAAATCTCAGTCATGATCATTTATGGTGCATCTACTGTAGATTCATATGGATTCTATTGTAATTAAATGTAATCTTGTGTGGAGTCGTTATATTACAAATGTAACACTTTATGTATATTTCATATATATGTATAGTAGACTTTAATTAATATATATTAAATTAGGCCGAAATTAAAAATTATATTTGATGTATAATATATAACCTGTATATTGATTCATATTATAGAAAGGTTTGGACACCGCTGGTCAACTTTTTTTTCTTAGTGAAAAGGAACACTCTTACAAATGGCATTTTGGGGCAAATTTTATGCAATTTTTTTTTTATTTTAATACATTGGAAAAATGTATTACATAACATATGTGCCTTAACTTTTGCACAAGCAACATTTTATGTTTTGTGGGTTTTTTCTCAATATGTTACAAAATCTCTTCTCTGAAGGGGGTATGTGCTCATCAACACAACACACCATTTGACCAGAGGCACACAGACATTTGCAGATGATTGTATTATACACTAGCATTATTATGCATCAAAGCATAATATTATAATTGATTTGATATATAATTAACTTTGATAAAGTATGTATCTAATATTGAATCACTGTCTTTATGGCAGGTGGCTGCGGTGGACACTCCTGACTGGTTCTACTCAGAGAGCTCCCCTGAGGAAGTGCAGCATCAGATCTCTCTGTGTGAATCTCTGTCAGCCCCGGGACCCCATGCACTGCTGCTGTCTGTCCCTCTGCATCGGCCAAACGAGCAGGATCTCCAGGCTCTGGACGCTTTAGAGAAGGTGTTTGGTCCGGAGTCTGTCAGCAAGCACATGGTTATTCTCTTCACTCACACCGAACATCTTTCGAAAGATCTTACACTAGAGGAGCACCTCAGCAGGGAGCACAAAGACTTGCTAGAGCTGGTGCAGAAGTGTGGAGGCCGCTATCACGTTCTTCCACCCCAAGCAGAAGAAGAGGAAAGTGAGGAGGAGAAGGAGAAGGAAAGAAGCAGCGTGGAGCAGTTGCTGGAGCAGGTAGAGCAGATGGTGAAAGAGAGCGGGGAGGAGTTCTACACCTTCTCTCCGCTCGTGCAGATGGATTTAGGAGTGAAAGGGAGGAATGAGTTTGAAGGGAGCGAAGAGGAAGACTTATCGGCTGAAATAGTGAGGAGGAGGAGGAGGGGGGGAGAGGAGGAGGAAAAGTGCGAAGAGGTGGCTGAGGGGAGTGCAGATGGTCTGGAGGTGGTGGAGGATGAAGACAGTGCTTTATCTCCTCCCTCGCCTCCTCCATCGCTCCTGCGCTGGCTGTGGGACAGCATGGTTGAATGGGTGCTGTGGCTGCCCAGTCTGTTGAGGGGCAGCACATTACTTGGTTCTTTTGTGGGGTTGTTCATTGGGGGGGCATTTGGAGGGGCCATGGGCACTACAGTAGGCTCTGTGGCCACTGAGATGGGCAGGAGAAAAAAAACCCAGAACACAAAACCAAAATGACTGCATTAGAACACTACTTTATAAAGGCTGCCACAAATTGTTGTGAACAGATGGGAACAACCAAACACGTATTATTGTTCATTTTCAAGGCTGTTACTGAGACCAGTAGTCCTGGAGTAAGCCTGCTCTGCGCGTTTAGGTTACATTTTCGTGTTCCCTGTTCTTATGCACCTACTTAACCTCAGGAAAGGATTCGTTAATTAGCTGATTAGTTGGATCGGGAGTACTGAAGTGGAAAAAACACCTGCATGTCATTGCTAATGGAACAAAACCTTGCACATCCATTTTCCAGTTGTTTGATGTTTACACTATGTCAGAATTGCACGATGAATGGAAAAATGACTTAGAAAAGTATCCTGTTACATTAACGCTTATAGAATGTTTTTTGTCTCCTGTTACTTTTTAAGTTACTTCCTATTAAGTTACTTTTTGGAGGTGCAACATTTTATTCCGTCAGATATGCAGGAAAGGGCAATTCCACAGAGCTAAACCCCCCAAAAAGATAGTAATATAAGGCTTTAAAAATATGTAAAAATAAAAGTGTGTGTGTGTGTGTGAAGGTTGCTGTTAGAGCAAAGCCTTGTGTCTTATTTGTTACTTAATTTGAACTGAAAACATGCAGTTTAAACCATTTTAATTTCATAACTATCAGCCTCTCAGAAAAAAAAGGCTTTTTACATTAACATTAACTTCTGCAGAGTTACTTTTCTGGAAAATAAAAGGATTTGTTCCAGCTGAAACCAAAATATGCAGTAAGTCAGACCCCAGACTTTACAGGAGAAGGAGCTTTGAATATAAGTTAATTCTGGACCATTTCTACACACACACATACACACACACACACACACACGTATATTATAAATATACATGTGTGTGTGTAAGAGTAGGCTTTAGATAAAGTCATAAAGGCACTCAGAATAGATTTATGAGCACCTTAATGCTCCACACTGAAGCTTTTGTGTGTTTTGCAGTTTCTGGGTGGACGTAGTAGAGAACGTTTCAGGCCTTGGCCTAACATTGCTTCTTTATTGTGGTAAATTACTCCCAGACCCAGTCATCAAAATAAGTGTTTTTAAAGCCTTGACGGCTATGATAGGATAACAAAACTTATGGCTGTAATATCGCTGTGTGTGTGCGCGCGAGTGCCTCTGTCTAACATTCGTCAACATAGAAATGTTGGTACAGTATCAGTAATAAAAGTGCATCAGAGAGCTTTCAGCTGAACATTATCTACCACACAGGTTCTGGCCCGTTCATTTGTTTACATAATTTTGCAGCTGCACATCTTTCCAAATGAAAATGTATTTTTTTGGAGAAGTTTCTTTAAAGTCTGTGATTATGTATTCCAAGTAATGAATTGATTGCAAAAAGTACTGAACCATTTCGCAGTGTGTGGCAGATTAAACCCTAAACCGCAGCGACATATGTGTTCACGTTCCTCACGTTTTTACCAGCACTGGTCAAGGCATGTGCTTCTATCGAGCGAAGGCAAATGAAATAAAATAAACCAAACTTTGAAATCTCAGTCATGATCATTCATGGTGCATCTACTGTAGATTCATATGGATTCTATTGTAATTGAAAATAATCTTGTGCGGAGTCTGTTACCAATTTTAGTTAACAGTGAGGTACTCCACACATTGCGCAGCACAGCCCTGCGCTAAACATACAATACACACTGTTGAAGTTTTCTGATCCACTGAGAAAATCACTGGACTTTTCCTCTGCACTTGTTTTGTATTTGTCTGGGTCAGATGGCTCAGATTCTTTGCTGAGAGTTGGATTTGCAATACAGATTCTTTTTTCTGTTTGCTGCATGAAAAAATAAAATTATAAGTAATCTGAATAATCTAAACCTGAACTGAGTAATTTTTATTAATTCATATTCTCATTTTAGTCACTAGATGATATTCCCTTTTCTACAAGTTAGGAATAATATAAACATCTATTAAGCACAAAGACTTGGATAAAAATGAATTAGATTTGATTATGCTAACAGAAACCAAACAGTGAGGGAGATGATGGAGAAAAACGAGATGTTTATCTGCCGGTTTTCTAAATAATGTTCTTGCCTACCAGTGGCTGTGTCCTGGAGAGAGCAAGATCAGTAGGTAAGTGTGTAGATAGAGGGGTGTTGTGCCATTTGGAGAAATGACAGCAGGCAGATAGAGATGTAGAATTATAGCACTCCTCTTCTCCTCTAACCCCTCCGCCCGCACACTCGGTCACTCACTTGCTCATGCTCTCTTTTGTCAGGGCAGGTTTATGGTTTTGACATTGATGTAAGTGATAGTCTGCTAAACCCATCAGTCAAAAAAACCCATCCCTGTATTTGTGCCTTCGCTACGGCGAGGCGTTTCCGTACGTGGGTGGTCCACCCGGGGAGAGGGAGAGAGAGAGAGTCGGAGAGAGAGAGAGGGGAGAAAGAAGTAGATTCGCTCTCATGTTTCTCAGAGCGGGAGAGAGAGGGAGGGAGGCAGGCAACTCGCTCTTGGATAAACATCTGTCTTCCAGATGTGGTCTCTGCAGTTGTTTGAAACTGGGAAAAAATACAGAATAAAAAATAAAGGAAGAATTGGTGCTAAACAGATTTTGATTGTCTGAGATTACGGACGCAGTACAATAGAGATTAGGCCATAGTGGGTGGTGTGTGAGTGAGTGTGTGAGTGTCAGCCTGCGCTGTGTGCACGACCCCTCAGATGCTCTGCCTCAGAGACGGTGCAGGAATGATGGAGTGTGGTCCCCTGCGCGCACGCATTTGCGGATAGCGTGTTTAAAAAGGAACACCTGTCCAAATATTATTCTGTCCTATTGGACATGCGTCTGGGAGAGGACAGCGAGGGAGAGGGAGAAGGAGAGAGAAAGAGATGACAGAATGAAGGAGAGACATTGGATAGGAGCAGGAGAAGTGGAAAAAATGAAAAGGAGGAGATGGTGAATTAGGATGGAGAAAAGAGAGATAAAACAAAGACAACGAGACTCTGCCTGTTTTGACTCACAGCACTGTCACATGAAACTGGCAAAAAAGTTGAGTGGACAGTATTATGGGCCAATGTCTACACAGGTATATGCATGTTATATATTACTATTATGTTATAAATAGCATTAAAATAAAAATCATTAATTAACAAAATGGAGTTATATGGTAAGATAAAATTGTTTTATATGGTCTTATGAAACAGGGTGTTAGATTAATATGGTGAAATGTGGTCAAATTTAATAGTCTGTTACAATAGGATCATATGAAACAGTGTGTAAGATTAATAATGTGAAATGCTCTTGTATGGTAAAATAGAATAGTGTGTTATTATAGTTTTATTCTGTGATATGGAACAGTGTGTCAGTGTGTTATGTAATAAAATTGTCATACAATCACACAGAGGAGTGCAATATAACGGTGTTATTTGGTAAAATAATGTAATATACTTACATGGAGCAGTGTACCTCAGTTCACTATAACTCCAACTTATATAAAAGGGTTAGGTGGCGCTCCCTCCAGGCATGTGCATCCTGACCCTCAAGCACTGACACTAAACTGATTTGTATGTATGCGCGACACAGGCCAGGGACCCCAGCGAGCCATGATTAAGGCAGCAGAGTCGGTAAAAGCTCCTCTTGCCGCAGAGGAGCAGCCGCCCGTGGAGGCCACAATATTTCTCTGTTATCATCACGCCCCGTGGGCTGGAAACGACTGAAAACCCAAAAGGAAATAAACAGGATGACACACTCTTTCCCTGAAGCGCATGGAGTCTTCGCCTTCAGCTGCCAGCGTGCACACTGTACACCGCAAAAGCTCTAAACACTAATACATGGAGATGAATCATAGCACAATTGTATTCTTTTAAGAAAAAAGCAAAGTCAGAAAAGATATCTCATCTGTGCCTTTGGTAAGTTGGGTATTATAATCATATACATTTGGAAGTCAGAAGTCAGTTGCTGGACGTCACAACAACACTTCTGGAAATGAACGACTTGGCTGAACCTGCGAAGCGATGATAGCTAGATCTGTGTGTGTGGATAGCCTGTAAAGCGTGATCTACACTCAGCAGAGATGCTGGCCCCCACATTGAAAATTATTTTATAATGTCACATTTGTTGATCTGCAAGTTATATATTAAAAATGTAACGTGTCTAAGTTTTCTCCTCGCGCCATAAATCAGCGAGTCGCTGTTAGCAGCCTACACTGCTACGTACGCCGAAGCCAAAACACACACTACTGGTGATTCACTATAAACCGTGTTGTTCTTCTAAACCGTGCTGGTGTCCAGTGGCTGGCCTAGAGAAAGAAGGAAGCTGTGCTCCACCCGCCCGCACTCGTCCTCTCATCTTTTTCCTATTAGCTCTGTTTTGCTGTTCCTCCCTGTAGCATGTGCATGTGTCTGGCCTGCAGTGGTTTACAGTGGAGGCCTGAGTCTGTTCAGTGTCCTCTGTCCGGGTGTGTGGCTTTCCAAAGTGGGTACGGAAAATAAAACTGTTGTTACTTCATTAAAATAATGACTCGCACACCTTGAGCAATGGCAAAGCAGTCCGTCAGCCGTCACCAGCAGAACACAATGAAATTAAACACAAGAAAGGAAAATTAGGGACTAAAAGTCTAACATTTTCTTGGTAATGCATTTTCAAATTGTTTTAAGTACATGCAACTTCGTGAATGAAACTAGCTTCTGCTGATTTCAAACAGTCCGTAAAGCTTGGATAAAAGTTCGGGCCGAAAAAACAATAAATAACAAAAAAGCACACTCCCCAAAAAGATCCCCCTTGTAATGCCACGTCCAGAGCTTATTTGTGTGCACGCACACACTCCAACCCATTAACTTTTATAAGAAGCTGGCAAAACTTCAGCACATAAAATGGTAGTGTTTATTTATGGCTTTTTTTCTGCCAAACAAACGCTCTTGATTTTTAAGAGATTTGCAGTGGAAGCCAGGAGTTCAGCCAGACTCGGTAATCGGTGGCAATCGCATTTTTATTTGAGCAGGTAGTAAAATAAACAGATAAGAATGATAGCAGACTGAGAGAGCACACAAAAAAAAAACCCACACACACACACGGCAAAGCAAGAGAGGTAGCTTCAAATCAAAAACTGGCAGACTGTGTGCAACCTCACCTGGAATAACAAACATAAGTTTATGACTACCATGGGATACACAGTGAAAGCTTCAAAATGTGCACAGACTTCATAAGAAAGTCAAAGAATGGCTTCCCTTGCCAAGTCTGGGCCAAAGACAATAGATGCTGAGGTACCGAGCCCTAGAGCAAAACCACAACAGTCAGCAACATGTTATGGGCAAATGCACTTGCCTGCAATTGGAAAGTTATTCATGGTCCAATATACACCAGCAGTCACCAACTCTGCTCCTGGAGATCTGTGGTCCTGCAGAGTAAGGCTCCCAAATACTTTAGACTTGATCTAATCATTGTCTTCCTTTTCCAAGATGTGCTGAATCAGGGATGGAAGATCTGAAGGTGAAACCTTAAGGAACGGATCTTCAGGAAGAGGGTTTGTAACCGCTGGCTTAGAGTTTATGTGGAAGTTTACATATGTCTGGTAGACCTGAGAAAATGCTTGTGCAGCTGCACAATCAGGCCCTTCTATAAGCCTTCATTGGAAGATGATGCCATGAACCAGATGAGGAGAGGATGTCAGAGGAAGACTGGAGAGCATGCTATGAGTAGAAATGACTGAAAGTAGCTCTGGTTTGCCAGTAGACAAGAGTACTGCTGAGGGACAAGAGGCAATTACATGGCAAGAGCTGCTATAAGACAAGATCAAAACATCCAGTACATGAGTGAAAGAGTGTCTGTGAGGACTTTCAGGACTGCAGCACTGCAAGGCTTTGAAAGACACAGAAGACAAGGAAGGGGAGAATAAGCATGTGTGTGCTTGGTTTTAAAGAGTGTTGCGGCTTTACCACACACACCTCCCATGAATAGAGCCTTGAGAGATCTCAAAGAGAGGCTAATGTGAGGACTAACAAGCCTTTCCCCTAAATCAGTACAGGACGAGGGGCTTAGCCGGGATCCGAGCAGAGCTCTGTCTGATTAATCGCGAGGGTCTTGCCAGCTGACAAGTGCCGCTGGCAGCACACGGGTGTGGTGAGGCTCCTTTTTGAAGTCGGGGGAGATGAGGGGGGTACGGGTCATGTTTGAACACCCGACTGGGAGACCTGCGCTCTTTGTAATGGACCCCGTCCTGCGGTTGGAGAGTGGCTAAGGGTCAGGCCAAAGCAAGCATGCTGTTCCTACCATTACACTGCTCTGGGAGAGGGTTTCTGGCAGAGGTGTAAGTCTACGTCAGTGTTTCTCTACCCAGTCCCCCGGACTCACCAGACGATCGACATTCTTGACCTATCCCATCTTTTAACACACCTGCACTGAGCCATGAGGAACACTGAAAGCTGGTACAGGTGTACTGGGAGCTAGATTAGAGCAAAAACATGGGCCATCTGTCGGGACTCGAGGACTGATTTAACAAGCTCTGGAACACATGATAAATTGGAATATGCCTTTACCACTAGTAACCCAGCTGGAAGCATATACACATTTAAAAGCACAAAGTGTTTGTACAATATGTTTCACATATTCATATCATTTTGGTGATGCAAATTAACACATAAACCTATTGAACAGGCAATTAAACATCTCCATCAGACCTTATCAAGATGACATTTGAAAACAAAGCCTAAAGGTTCTCTACAATTTCAACGGTATGGGACTTTACCTAGAAAAAAGTATGTTGCCAGTGTAAGCCTAGTTGCCGGGGGCAGACTGGTTGCAACTAAAACAATTATGTTCTCATAATTAGATAATTCAATTTTAAGGGAAATTGCTCCATTAGTGGGTTAGGTGTTTATGCAGCCAGCTGTTTTAGTGATATTGATGTCAGCTGGTCTAACCTGAGATTGGACTTCAGCACTGGTTTCTGGATCCCGTGTTAAGGACCAGGCCTGGGCCAGGAAAAGCCGAAATCTGGCGTGGGAAGTCCTCCTGCCCGGCTCGGAGGCTCAGCACTTCATCTCACACTCTCACCACATGAATGGGAGGAGGAGGATACAGTCAACGGCTTCCACTTCATGACGACGTCATGCCTTCATGTCAGCTCAGTCAGGGTGCAGTCATGCAGTTCATGCACTGTATCGTTTGAATCATACTCAGTCAGATGATCAGGAAAAGCCTGAAGGGATGAAGACAATGGAACGACCACATCAGACGGGGCTGCTTCAGATTGGGATGGAGAGAGCAACATTAGGGCTAAATGGACCAGGCTGTAAGACATCTTGTCCTGAGCCCAGCACCCGATTATAAATAAGTTCTCAAAGTGAGTGACTAAGCCCTAACCAAAGCATAGCAGAGCCTGGAAAATCAGAAAAGGCGTAGAAAGACAGCCCACTCTCGGCTTGATGTCTTATCATCTGTATACTGAGGGTATTATCCTGTCACACCACTTCAAAAAGGGAACAAACGAAAAACATGCGTTCGCAGGGCTTTGAGCAATAACGGAGGCCACAGGGCCAAGGGCCGCCAATGAGCGCAGCACAACACTCAGTGGCAGTCCTGCTTGAATCCTGTTTCAGCCTGACACGGTCCAGCTCCAGCGCAGTAGAAACAGAGGCCTTGAGCCCCCCTCCAGCCCAGAAAATGAGAGACAAAAAGAGAAAAGAAGAGAGTGTGAGAGAGAGACCTTCAATCTGAAGTCTGAAATGAAAGGCAATGCCCTAAAGTGCTAGATCTCTGATTTGCAGTGTGGTCCCTTTGAAAGAAAACATTCAGCATGAGAGGGAGTGAGAGTGAAATAAAGTCGTGGATAAATTCCGACAGCTATTGCATTAGAAAAGCAAAGGTTTGCAGGGTGGCACTGGCTGCATTTGTTTAAGGGTGGTAAGGGTTTGGCAGCAGCATTCTGCCAGTATATTCTTACCCATCTGTGGAAGAAATCTCCTTCCCCTTGCCACCAAATTGTCAAACTGAAAATGAGTCATAACTGTTTATGACACTGTGAATGAGACCGTGAATGTTTTTCTCCATTCATCATCAAAGAGCTATTATTCTAGGAGACTAGAAGTCTATAATTCCATTAATGATGCAGTTAAACAATACATTATTTACTTTCAGCTCACATTCTGTTTTGGATGGTGGCACTTAAAATATGTTTGCATTTATTGAATAAAAAAACCCCCACAAAAATGTTGTTGGGCACCTAAAATAAAATTTTATATTAAAGTTACTGTCACATTTGCAGTGACAATATATATCAAATACTCTTCACTCTGTGCACTCTTCAAAGTAGTACACAATCCTATTGACGTGTTCCTGTGTATGGCAGTTCAGCAGCTAGTAACATTAAATAGACTAATGCATGTCCCTGTGTCATGTGAGCAACCTCTGTGTGTGACGTGATGTTTTCTTAAGCCCTCTAATTGGTAAAATGTGACTTCAGACACATTAAGCTTCACAGACATCCTCAACAAAAATATAATGGGTGGTTTATCTTTCCACAAAATTGGACTCTTTTCATTCAGTTCAAATCATAATTAAATATTGCATGTCCCTGTTTACTGCAGTAGAACTGTACTTTTACTAAAAATGGCATGAGTTAAAAATAGAGGGTAAGTGTGGAATGGGGGAAACATGTGACCAACTCTGCAGAAAACACAACATGTATAATAATAGTACAGTGATAAAGTAAAATTATTTGTAAAATAGAAACAAGCTGTTTTAAGCTGAGTTGATATTTTATGAATACTTTGCATGCATAAGTTCTTTTTGATGGTTATAGTCTATCCTATATTCTCACTCCATTGCTCTGTACAGGCTGATTGCTTGGTTTTAGTCTTATCATACAACCTGTTTCAAACACCAATCAAAATCCAACTCCAAGTAATTATATCCTGATAAGGAAACACATGGACTGAATTAGTGTTACCGGTTTGGTTAATGGCCAAAAAATGAAATCACTTACACATTAAAGTAATAGAACTGATAAAGCATTTAGCTTATAGGAATGTGAGAGTTAATGAACAGAAATGCAGTTAACCACAGGAGAGGGAGGAGGTGGGTTTTTTTTTGACTAATATTAATATTTAATGTCACTGATGACCAAATTCAGTAGCGCTAATGAAAATTTAGCAGCTCACGTTTAAAATGTGCTAATGAGCTAATGCTAATGTAAGAGCTAACTAGTGCAGCAGCTGGTGATATCATCTTCTACAGAAAGTTTTTTGTTCTATAAGATATTCCAACATGTTGATTAATCAAGGTACTGAGAAACATTTCCATGGTGCTGGTTCTGATTAACACCAGAGTTGTGAGCCTAGTTACAGTCGCACTAACTTCTTTATCCCATGTGTGCTCAGTCATGCTCTCATGTTAAAGCACTTGTGCTTTATTGTAGCAAACTTTATTGTGACATACTTACTTATTCTTAAAAACATGTAAAGCTGTCAAACTTTACAGCCCGTTACGTTAAAACGTAATGCCATATCACTGAACTGTTGGCCTGTGTATTTTATTTTATGCAGGTGAATTAATTCCTGAATTAAATCCTGAAACTGAGTTCTGGAGTATCCCTGTATCTCCCCCTTAACTGTAGAGACCAAGAGAGAGAGAGAGAGAGAGAGAGAGAGAGAGAGAGAGAGAGAGAGAGAGAGAGAGAGAGAGAGAGAGAG
>JBBPDC010000028.1:10273628-10297014 GCA_037974485.1 Hemigrammopetersius urotaenia
TGTGTGTGTGTGTGTGTGTGTGTGTGTGTGTGTGTGTGTGTGTGTGTGTGTGTGTGTGTGTGTGTGTGTGTTCATGCTCATATGGTGAACCTCTGTTGTGCTGCAAAAGTGCCGACACCCCACATCACCTCTTTAGCATCCACTTTCTCATTAGAACTCTCCTTACAGCACTTCATTGAAACCGCTATTTCACTCTCTGCTCTTTTTCTTACAGGTTTTCCTGAATTCTGCTTTGCTTTTCCTAAATAAATATTTCAATGTCATAACCCTGGAGACATGGTGTGATGCCAATATGCTAATGAATTTAATAATAACATTTTTAAACTTTTTACATTTTCTTAAAGCTAATTTCCTGTTTGAACTGAAAAGAACATCCAGTTAGGCCAATATTGGACCAGTCTTAATCAGCATACTTTTACAAAATTAGACATAACTGCTACAGTGCCTTTTTTTAAATGATTGCTCCCTTATTAAAGATGTCACTATGAAAAAATGTCTTTACATTTACATTTATGGCATTTATCAGATGCTTTTATCCAAAGCAACTTCCAATCCCTAGTTACAGGGGGGAGTCTCCCTGGAGCAACTTAGGGTTAACGGTCTTGCTCAGCTTTCACTGGAAATATGAGTGACATCAACACTTAATGAAGTTCTAGGTACTGAACTGTTACTGTGGTGTTAATTAATGGCCAGTTGTTTTAACGAAAAAAATTAAGCTGATTCATAGTAAAATACATGAAACATAATAAAGCTATGAGAGCCTGAAACTAAACCGAATTAAATGAAAAATCCCAGAGAGGGAAAGGAGATAACAAATAAATAAATTCCTAAAATGTACTGTCTGTGGTTAAATATTTCTTTTAAGCTTCTGAATTGCATTTTGTTTGTGTCGCACCTCAAATCAAATAGATCCACCTCAAATGCAGAAGAACATCCTGCGGAGCAGAGTTTGTCCTTTCAGCAAGTAACCATGGCAGGAGCACAATATCCTGTGGAGCACTTCTCTTGCTCTGCTCTTTCACTTGGCTTGGTGGCTGCAAGAGGGAGGAGGCCTTCAAAAACTGGTGCCCCGTGTGAGGGATGGCTCTTACCTAAACCTGTTTGGTTTGGCCTGGGGGAGCAGGAAAAAGCGGTTGTTTCTTGAGCCAGCCATGAGTGGACCTTGAAACATGAACCTGAGCACATTCTCCTTTGCTGAAGGCCGCCTGCATCAGTGAGAAGATATGAGTTATGATACGTCATAGCCGATAAAACTGTGCAGCATTTTCGCTGGCAACTCCTGCTGGTGGGGTGTCACATAAATAGCTATTCATCACATTCATAATGTTATTAACATGCCTAATGTGACTCTGATTGAGCGTGCAGTGGAGCTCTGAGAGGTGACGTATTCAATTTGAGGCCACAGATATTGAGCTTGTTATGATAACTATCTTTTTATAAGAAATGACTGATTTCGTATGGTGTTATGGGTCTTTCTAGACATTCTTTTAAAAAACAGAAAGTACGTATCTGCTCGATCATGAGAATTTTGGTGGAGTAGGGGATGTCCAGCTCAGGCATGGCAGGGATGAGAGCGATGAGGTTGCAGAGTAAGCATGATGTGAAGGATAGGTCAGAGACAGAGTGAGATGGTCACAGTAAACAAGTTCATTTCTATTATTCTTTTGGGACCGGGCTAAATACAGAGAGTTATTCAGAGCAAATGACACAGGAATCTTTCCATGTCCAGCTCCAGGCAGTAGCAAAATGCTGTTTGTGATCCAAAGACAACTGCAATCTACCAGCAAAAAATATATTTCTTTCTTTTCTCTCTGTCTCTGCATCTCTCACACACTTCTTTTTCTGTAATGTTACTCTAATTTGGTCAGGTGCAGAGATATTGTCCCCCCCAGCCCATATTTCAGATATTTCAGGGACCCGTCTGTCAGAATGACTTCTGTACTGTCTGCTGTGTTAAATGATTGCTTATTTGCATCATGTAAACAAGTAAATACCTTTCCAGCACATCCAGAGTTTGTCACTTGAAAAAGGCATCAAAGGATAATGCTCCTCTCTACTTTTAGAAACATCTGCAGTGTTTGAATAAGTACTGGAGTCCTAAGATTCTAAAAACTCTTCAGAATGTAGCAAAATGTCAAACAGGAAAAAGATCCTTATTGTTGGACAAATTCAAGCTCAACCCTCCTCTCATGAAAAATGTACCCATGTTCCACTTTATTCATTTTATTCTTCTTGAAAATTGATGTCTACAATCAGGTGATGAGGTAAGGGTTTCCCAGGTTTTTCCAAACTGTAATAACGTTAGCTCCATTATTTTAAACGGCATTTCTGTTTTCCAGATTCCAGATACTAGAATTGGCTCTCATTTTAGACAACCATTTTCAAATGGTTATTAAGAGAACCACAACTACTTAAAATATTTAGAGATACGAATTAATGAATTTCCTGACGTAACTTTGAAAAAATAGAAAATCTGCAGTTCTGCACTGCCATTATGCAACCGAATACCCTGCCATCCGGTACCAATCTCTTTATTTATTTGACTGAGTGGAATTGGTGCCAAGGCTGGGCCAGAAGAAACGAAGTCTTTGGTGTAAAACCCACCAGAGCTGTCAGGGACATTTGGAGATGTCATCCATCACAACATCAGAATAGACTTAGCAATGCCACAGAACTTTTCACTGTAAATCATTTACTTCTCCTGTTGCAGGCAAACATCAAAATTAAACCAGGTCCAGTAGTGCTTTATTTGTTAAAGGGAACTAAATCAATCAATATGTGTCAGTCAGTGCTTTGTGAAGTTGTCTGCCTACTTTGTTCCTGCTGAAGAGTCATGTTGATACAGGCTGTATCTCAGAATGAACATAAGGTGGACACTCATTTAGCTTTTGTGAATAAATTTAATTTTGCTGTGTTATAAAGCGTCGAATACACGATCGCCAAAACACAAATAATTAATTTCAACTAATTTAATTAACCTTAATGTTGAGTTAAGTCCGTTTTCTGTATGATGGCCAATCTCTAACCTAAAATCCATACAGCGAATTTCACCGTTATAAAAGTGAAAAATAAAATAAGAAAAACGAATTCAGGACGTGGTTTGATTTTACGAATAGGTGCAGCACATTGACTTTGCTATATGTAGCCTGAGTTCAAATGCATGAAATTACACTACATATGTGTGTTGCCCAAAAACGACCCAATATCATGATTTTCACATTATTTTGTGAGTTGGTGTGTGTGTGTGTGTGTGTGTGTGTGTGTCGGTGCACGTTTGCCGGTCCTGACGAGGCCTGCAGCTGCCTCGTCTTGAACTGATTATTGATGGTTGCTGAGCTGTGAGGAAAATGTAGCTCCGGTTCCGTGTGATCCTCTGTCATAATTAATATATTTTTAAATGCGCATTCATGGCGGGCGCGTTTTTATTCCACTGATCACACTGAAAGCACACGGAGATCATACTGAGACAAAAACGAGGCATAAACGACTACTTCCTCTGTTTAGTTTGGTGAAATCATTTATTTCACCAAACTAAAACGGGCATTTAGAGACAGAAGGATGTTCTATATCAGCATGGAGGGGTTTCATATTTATTATCTGATGGTCTTAGGATGAGGCACCATGGCATCTCTTCATCCATCTGAAATAACCTGTTTCCCAAATTTTACTTCTTTCTCTTTAATTCTTAATAGCGTTATGCAGACACATTTACAAAATAAACAATGCATAATTGCAGCAGACCTGCTATGACCTGTAGCCATATGAGAGGATCACTATAATGTAAATATTTGTGTAGGTATACTATTAGAAATTGCTACAATTACAATTATTTTTTGTTGCGGCGTCATTTTATAAAAATGTGCTCTCGTGTCCAGTTAAAAAAAAACCCAAGTGAAACGACTATTTTTTTTTTACAAATTCGTTTTTATTTCCGTACAGACATTAAATGGGAAATTCGTCATTTAAATATTATATCTATATACATATATATCTTTTTAACTCAAGGCACTTCAGTTGCGTGATATGTGAAGCCAGAAAAGATTTGAAGCCTAAAATAAATCCATAAATCAGTTCATAGAGTGAAATCAGGTCTTAAATGGGCCATCAGGTCACGCGTCACTGTGAGTGGGTAAAACATTATCACGGAGCCTCAATTAATGAATAAAAAGATATTTTGAAATCCAGTATTGTCCGAGAGTTACCTTTTAAAGTGAATTTGTCTGTTTACAGTATTTTTTTTTGTAGAAAGCCTTCGTGACTGTCAGAGGGTTTCTGACCTGTGGTCAGATGTCCAAACCTGACTATAATCTAAAACACAGTTTTTGGGAAGAAAACTCCCAGAAGTGAAGCTGAGCGTCCACTATAACAGTCCCGGGATCCCTGTATTCTGGAAGCTCCAAATTCCTGAGAAAAAACAAAGCAAACAAACGAACGAAAAACACGAACAAAACTGGCGAAATCTTCAGACCTGAGTCTTTTCAGGGCGCGCGCGCCGTCACTTCTCCAGGCCGCGCGCCTTCAGCGGTCCGTACTGCAGGCCGAGGAAGGGCGGGAGAGCCAGCGGGTGGAAGAGCGCAGGGGAGGCCGGGAACGGGGAACCCAGCCCGAAAGGAGCTCTCGACGCCGGGCAGGAGTCGGTGCCGCGGGAGAAGATGGCGGAGAGCGCGGGCAGCACGGCGGGCGTGTGCGCAGCGGAGAGGCGGTGAAAGGTGAAGGGACACGGGTCCAGGCCCGGCAGGGACACGCAAGGAGCAAGAGGAGCTGCAGCACCATTGCACGTGCCACAGCCCACGCCGAGGTAAGCGGCCGCGCGCTCGTCGAAGGAGCCCAGGCGCCTGCAGTGCTGCCGCTTGAAGCGCTTTCGGCGCCGCAGAAAGCTACCGTTGTCGAACATGTCGGCCGAGTTCGGGTCCAGGGTCCAGTAGTTGCCCTTGCCTGGGTTACCCGGCTCTCGCGGCATCTTGACGAAGCAGTCGTTGAGCGACAGGTTGTGGCGGATGGAGTTCTGCCACGCGGGGAACTTCTCGCGGTAGTAGGGGAAGCGGCGGCTGATGAAGTCGCAGATCTCGCTGAGGGTCAGCCGCTTCTTGGGGCTCTGCAGGATCGCCATTGTGATAAGCGCGATGTACGAGTACGGTGGCTTCACCGAGCCGCTCTTGGAAACAGGAGCG
Organism: Hemigrammopetersius urotaenia; assembly: GCA_037974485.1. Lineage (NCBI taxonomy): Eukaryota > Metazoa > Chordata > Actinopteri > Characiformes > Alestidae > Hemigrammopetersius > Hemigrammopetersius urotaenia. The sequence continues at coordinate 10,278,800 of JBBPDC010000028.1, forward strand.
GCGCTCGTGGCACCGCCCGCGCCCTCCTTTGCCTCAACGGGCAGAGACCGAGAGCCCGGGGGGACCGGCAGGGCAACCGTGGCGTCCGAGCCCGGTAACACCGACACAGGCTCATCCCCTGAGTCTCTGCTGCCCTCGCCCACAACGTCTATCAATAGCTCGTCCGTTAAATCCGTGTCCAGGGTCATCGCTGCGCTCGAGCGCTCGGCTGCAGGTGTGAGGGACCAACAGTTACTTTACCCCAGGAGACACTTTGACACACAAAAAAAGTCCCTTCTCCGGATCACCAACGAATCTTGAACGAGGAAAGAATTATCCAGAACCCACCTGAAGGTACTTTAATTCACTTTCAGTTTAGTTTTGGCGACTTTAGACAGTTTCAAACCGAAATAATCTGCCCGCATTGTAAAGACCACTGGCTTCCTCCGCTGCGTCTCCACAGCAACTGGAGAGCTGAGCTCTAGCTGCATCCCAGCAGGAACACGTGACCGTTGCGTCAAGACAGAGCTCGCTAGGAGAAGACGCGGCTCGAGGAATTCAGGAGAATCATCTCCAGAATGAACTTCATATCTGGAGAAGAAGGAGGTCCATAAAAGCATGAGAGGAATTTAGGTGTAGTCTAGTGCGAGCTTTAATGATAAATAAGTTTGTTCTCTATAGAATTGTGGACAGAAACGTAATGAGGAAAATAAATGTGTCCGTCAGTGTGGTGAATTAGGCTGTGTACTTAATTAATTAATTAATTAATTAATCGATTACTTACAAAAATGTCATAGACGAAACATGACTAAGTGTACATATGTGGGCCCATCAAATTCCCTCATTCGTTGAATGAACAGATTCACTACTAAGCACTGAAGTGTTTTAAAACATTTAATTATAAAGTTACTATTATATGAGATTCAGTTAAAATAGCTAAAATATTTTAAAACATTCGATTGAGTTGATTTAGACGTTATTTTTATAAAAGAGTGACGCTTGCAGAAATAAATCGTTTGGTACAATCTGCAGTTACCTAATGTAGCCTGAAGTTTCAACATTAGCAGTTTTATCAAACTAAATCACACTGTACTGAGGTCAGTATCCTTTACGGGGAGCCTTTACAGTTATCAATATAAATATATATAGTATAGAATAGAAATAAAATAATACAACTAATGGTAATTACTATAGGTAAAAATCGGTTGGATATCTGTCACACTGATAATAATACCCAAATAAAAAGCAGTACTTACACATAAGCACACACTCCGGATTTATGAGAAAACTTGTTGTTATTATTATTATTATTATTATTAATAATAATAATAATAATAATAATAATAATAATAAGAAGAAGAAGAAGAAGAAGAACAATAGTAATAATAATAATAATTGCGATCTAATTTAAAATGGTTGTTTCTGTGTGCTGTGATTTTAGCGAGTGTTTTGGGTCGTGTCTGCATTTTTGCGTGTTAATCATTTCCTCTCGCTCTATTTCTCTTTCCTTTCTCTCTCTCTCTCCCTGTTTCTCCATTTCTCTCTTGCTCTCTCTTTGTGTCTCATCTGACTGTTTCTCCCACAGGGCGTCAGATTAGAAACAGTGATCTGCTTTTACTTTTACGAAACAGAGGAGGAAGAAAAGAGAGAAGAGGAATTGGGTGGCACTCAGTCTGCAACCTGTCAGACTTAATCCGCAAGTAATGCATTTATTGTGTGGCTTATAATAATATCACCATGCATTTATTTTTTGTTCCTATAATTTGGACAAATCAGTCCAAGTAGCCTCATTAAAACGAGAGGAGTTAAGTCGTTCAATTAGTGATTAAGAAATATTACACAATATAACACAATCCTATGGGTTTCCAACATAAACAGACAGTATCAGCAACAAAACCTCCCCACGACCATTTTCTGGCTGTTTATTATTTTTTCTGAAGTGAATGAATGCGCCCTGAGTATTGAACCAATCTCTCAGTTACACTGTTATTTAATAAAGACAATTAATTAACAGTGCTGTGTGTGTGTGTGTGTCTGTGTGTATGTATATATGTATATATATATATATATATATATATATATATATAGATTAGTGCTCTTATCGCGAGATTAAAAAAATATCGCCATTAATCTATTCACAAAGTTGGGTTGGGAGCTGGGTCTATACTAGGCAAGCTATGAAGCTATGATGACTTTCACCTTGATATTTTAGACTTTCACGTTGATATTTTCTAGATTAATCTCAAGATTACAATGAGATTAATCTAGATTAAAAAAATTAATCTATGCCCACCTCTAATATATATATATATATATGTATATATATACACACACACACACACACACACACACACACACACACACACACTGTCTGTTCCCAGTCTCCTCTCTGTGGTTTGGTTTTCTCTGTGTGTTTAGTGTCCAGTCTTTGTGGTCTCTCTGCTCATTTTTGTTCCGAACATGACAGACGGATTGTCTCTGGATCACGGACTGACTCTGGATCAGTGTTTTACTTTACAGTCATAATGTGGCCTATTAATGTCCACATGTGATCCTGTGTAACCACCATGGCCCTTATATCACAGCTTTACATTCCCTTTGGTTCACCCGTTCTCTGATCCGGTGTGAGCGCCTGAATGTACAATAATTTATCAGATTAAGTAATTTGTTTTTGTTCACACGAGACTACAGATTTTAAGTAAAACAATAGAAATCTTAATTTTATCGTGAATAAATACATGAAAATTACAGGTAAACAAACAATCCAATGTGTTTACGCTCTTCCAAGGCTAACTACATTTTAGAACAATCAGAACAGGTTCTCTTGATCAACAATAAATCTATAAATTCTCTTGATCAGCAACGCCATCTCCAGTCTGTGTGAGGAAATCCTGTTGTGAACTCTGATTGCTGACTGCAGTTTAGTGCTGCTCAAGGCAGCTTGGGAAAAAAGCATTTCATACTTTAGTTCAGTGAAGTTTTTGCAACTGAAAACCAAAAGGCTTAACACGCTGTTAAAGAATTCCAAATGAGCAGCAATGTTATAATCAGAAACAGAATCAGAAAACGGTTTAGGAGTCTGACTGGGCACACATATACAGTATTCATAATTCATTGGTAGCATACATATTTATACACAGTTGTACTGCATTTTCGCGAATTATACACCAAATCAGCCACTGTTAACGGCGAGACTACATAAAGTCTACATAATTTTGAAAGCTCATCAAGCTCATTTACGCTAATATGGAATTAATGGGATAATGGAATATTAACAGATCCAGAAAGGGCGGATTTTCAGTAGATGAATGTGTCATTAAACGCTGGTTGTCGTAATTGATAGGCTTTCTATACATTCAATAGATGTGCCTCAAAGCCTATTTTCTCACAAGGTGTCCCGAGATTAGATTATTTATTCCGTTTTTAATTGTATTCCTTAAATGTTTTTATCCGTCTCTTTAACTAGTTGCTGTTTTCCGTTGTTCATTTTTTAGGTTGAGTTTACAAAGGAACTTTACCATCTGGGTAAATAACCGTTTCCCTGTCCAGATTTAGATCTTCTGGAATAAATGGAGCTGAGCTCAAATGACGTGCCTTCTGATTCGTTCATATTTTCTTCTTTTTCAGTGAGGCGTTTTGTCCAGCAGAGGTCGCCCGCACTCCTGTTGTGGCGTACTACTAATACTAATACTAATAATACTAGGATAATGATCTTTTGCGGCCTGCGACATGCTGGCGACTGTCCAGGGTGTACCCCACCATCGCCCATAGTAACTTGAATAAACTCCAGCACCACCACCACCCCCCCACCGACCCCGACTGCGGGACAAAGGGGTAGAAAATGGATGGATGGATGACCTTTTGCATGCTGAGCTCCACCAAATCTATTTAAGCAGGACTAATTATGCTTTATTTGTGTTATGTATGTTTTCCTTAATTACTGATGGTATCCACAATATGCTCAGAAAAGCTTTAGGCGCTCAAGCACCTGCCCATTTTTACACTAAAATATGAAGACAAGACGTGCTGAAGCAGGCTGCTTCTTCTTTTTATGGCGGTTTTACTGTGTGTTATTATTATGTAGGGATATGAAATAACATTAATTTTCATCAGACAAAAGGCAATGACAATGAATCAGATGAACTTACATTTACATTTATCAGATGCTTTTATCCAAAGCAACTTCCATTCTCTAATAACATGAGACAGTCTCCCTGGAGCAACTTGTAGAAGGTCTTGCTCAGGAACCCAGTGGGGGTTTGCGGAAGGTAAACTAATTAATGCTAAAAACAAAGAAGTCATATCTAAAATTAACAAAACAAAACTGCTGTCAACACACAGTTTTATACATATTTGGATACCTGTGCATCGGGCCCATATGTGCTTGTTAACTATCTCATTCCAAAGTCATAGGCATTCATATATAGTTTGTCTTCCCTTTGCTTCTATAACAGCCTCAACTATTCTGGTAAAGCTTTCCTCAAGAGTTTCAGACACAGTTGGAATCTTCTTCCATTCTGCCGTAAGTGCATACCTGAGTCCCTTTATTTAGCCAATAAAGCAGGTTATCACATTATCAATACAATCTATTTTAGGGGTGTTGGATGGGTCTGAGGACTCAGTAAGCTTCTTTGGAACTTGGTTTTGAGAACTGCAATAGATAACAGACTTCTTATATGTGATAAGTAACTCTCAGCGGTCCTTTTCTGTGGGTTGTGTGGACAGCCTCAATAAAATGAATGAGCATGAAAAAATACAATTAAAACATATCGCACAGTTGACACCAGGGGGCGCAATTGTTCACTCACAAAGTTGTGTTGCATGTGGAGACCAGTGGCAAAGGGGAAGTGCTTTTTGTTTACTGTACGCTGTCTCAGCCTCTCTCCACTTGGGCATATGGTCAGACAGTAAGACTTTTCACCAAAATTCGAAAACTATATTGATCCCAGAGGAAATGGGATGCTTGTGTTAAATAACTACACAGACACACAGAGACAAAGACAAGAAATATATAAAATTTGAAGTCTAAATAAATCCAAAGAAGCCAATGCAGAAAAACTCATTATGAAATACACTGTGCTATATACACAAATGCTGGGTATAAATACTAAGTAACTATAAGTAATAATTGAATTATTAGTAGGTTGTACTTTAGTAGCTTGGTTGCTTGATACATAGCTGTTTATGATTAAGCCGTTGGATGTAGGCCTCAGCAATGCCCTCAGACACTGGTCTGCAGTTTACTAGCACTAATTCGGGAAAAGTCTGTCTCAGTTTGGCAAAATGCTCAGTTTGGCAAAACCACCAGACTTGGTTTATGCTTACTTCTCCCTAATCATGAGGCTTATATTGCATCACAAATCGTCCATTATGTCTACAGTGTCTGTCCTTAGAGACAAAATTCTTCTTGAAGTAAAACACACAGCCCACCTGAAGTTTGAGGATCAATAGCTTCAAAATATTTGTTCAAATAGCAGGTTTTTCACCTTATATCTTTTGATGACAGTCAAAGAGTTAAATTTTGATTTCATCAGGCCGCAACATATGTTCAGATACTTTTAGGGTGAGACGACCCCCCCCCCCCCCCTGTAGATGATGTTTTTTCTTTGTCCTGCAGATCTTGTTTTTGAATTCAGCAGTTCTTCTTAACGTTCGTTCCTTAATGCCATCCCAGACAGTGAAAATAACAAGCAAGAAGTGTTTTAATGTATTTTATAGTCTTTTGTGTAAGTATCTGCTATCTTTTGGTTCAGATATTTTATTGCCCGCTTAGATAAGCCCAAAAACATTTTTTTTTTACACTCTTGAATTGTCTACACCTGACACTGAGACCTTAAAACTATCCTAGCGAATGAGCTGATAGTCCTAACATTTCCTCTAATATATTAATTAGCCCTGCAAGATGAAAATAATATTAGTACTAGGCTGCAAAAACAGCCTGTTCTCAAAACATATTCTCATGCTGAAGTGTTTCAGACTTGTGCTGTCAGGACAGCCAATCAGAAAAGAAACTAGTCACATATTTCCACTTTAATGCATGGTAACACAAAGAGCCTGTTTAATGTGGTTGCTTGAATGAATAATGCTGAATTATGAAATCGTTTTGTTGCACAAACCAATCAAACATCAGGGAAAACTTGAACAATGGAGAATATGGGTGGGCCCTTTTAAACACCTCGGGAAAATAGTGTCTCTAATGGTTATTGGACAAAATAATTTGTTTGATTAGATGAAGACCTCTAGTCATCAGAACACCCTGTATCTCATCTGAACCAGTGGTCGCTATGTCAGAAAGACTGTGATTGGTTAGAGGCTCATTTGCATATTGCAGCATCCTGTTATATTAGTATTACAGAGATGGATATTGCAATCATATATATATAATAATTATCTTTATTTATATAGCACTTTTCAAAAACAAAGCTGTACAAAATCAAATGAACAAAATTAAGATGTAAATGTCAATAAGTAATAGGCCAGGTTATATAAGGTAATTTGACAGGGGTGTCACTGTAGACCTAAATGGTTCATGTTTTGGACATATGATTTTATAAAAAACATAATTGCTTTTTTAAAACCTATACTTTATGTTCAGTTGCATGATGTTCTTCACACGGGCATACATGCATACAGCATGTTAACTGGAGAACTAGAACTAAAAAACACTACTTTACAAAACCTAAAGTCATTCGTGTACACCATCAGTCCAAAGAACTTTCTTGTGCATTAAAACCTATGTGGTTATATTTAAGGAAAGTAATATAATATATTTGACAGTCCTGTCTTGATAACAATGGCAACCCCTCCATTTATATTATTTTCCACCCATCACTCATTTTACCAACGCAGAAAATAAGCACATGCAAAATCAATCATCTTTAATTAGAGTCTTTCGGCATGCTTGGGGCCTCAGAAACACCAACTCCACCCCTGCTCAAACGTTTTGTGTTTTAAGACCTCCCTTGTGGCAAAATAACTTCAATATGTATTTTTTCCTATTTTCGCTCCAGCTTTGTCATGTGTGGTTCCACTTTAATATACACAAAGTTCAATGTGTCATAAATCATGAATGAAAACAGAAGGTAAGATCAGTGACTGCTGAGACCAGGAGTCTTGTTCTTCCAGAAGATCTAATTTCTGTGAACTTTCCTGAATGCATTCTTTTAAATGTGTAAGCTGCAGGTGTGGTAATTAATCTACAAGCTGCATTCTTTGCTTTGTCCTAAGATGCTACAACCATGTTCTCACTGAGAGACAATGTTCAGCTGATGTTTCCTCCACTGACTGAGAGCAATATGGACAGCGCTTCTGCATGACACACAGCAGCGGCGGTTGATCTATGAAGTGTCATGTGGTTTGGGAGATCATATGAAACGGAAAGAATCTATACCTCTGTAATCATTCAGAAGAAGAAGCAGAGTTCAAAGCAAAACTGATTAGGTTTAATGATGTGACATAATCTGTTACCAGCATCATATGAGCTTATTCTGACTGCACCACTGCTCAGAACAAGTTTTTCTTCATGTAACACATAATGAATAAATAAGGCAACACATAATTACGACATAATAAAAAAAAGTATCACTCCATTTGAAGCCAGTTTCAAATGGAGTGGTACAGGCTAAGTGGTTTGTGGCAAGAATATATCTTGATCTATGCATGCCACCATGATTGTCGTATGATCAGCAACTGACTGACCACAGAGTATGGAGACAAATGTGTTTCTTCCACTTTCGTTCCAGTTTACCGGTAAACAGGATTAGAACAGAAACCCATGTCACATGGTACAAATAGTAAAGTCCCAAATAAAGTCATTGATAGTCATTGATGGTACAGATAATGATAAAGTCACATAATGTGACTTTAGTTCAGCACACATGAACAGCTACAATTGAACACAAATTGAGTATAGCTCTTGGTCCAGTGATACTACTTTAATGTATGTTTTAGCAATTTAAACTCTAAAACACCTGCCTCAACTCAGCTGAATGAGGTGTGTTAGAGCAGGGAAAACACTTAACACTGCAGGGTTACTCCAGGACCAGGATCCTGAAACACTAGTGTATAAAACAAAATACCAGTCCAGATGACATGCCTACAGTGTAAAGATGTCTAAACGGTTCTTGGCTTAGATGAATGGTCATAGAAAATAAACTTTAATTGGGATAGAACCTATATGTTATGTGGACTTTCTTTTGAATATAAAAAAAGTCTTTACAACATATTTCTATTGAAGAACTATTCATTGAAAGGTCCTTTAAGGAACGTTTCTTTGTTTAAACTTTGTTTAAATGAGTGCGCTTATAGAAAGTTTCACTTTATTTATACCATTTCATACATTTTAGAATAACAGTAGAGACCAAAATGTGTTTAATAAATAAAGAATAGAAGAATAAAAAATCTTGAAATTTTTAATGGTTAATGGTTTGATGCAGTTTTACACATTTTTTGCTTTGCCTCAAGCAGCTTCATGAGAAGATAAGATAATATTAGCTAAGATAACCCTTTATAAGTCCCACGGGTGGAACATTTCCATAGTTACAGCAGCAAAGTGGACAGAACAAACGATCAAAGCAGAACCAGCGCAACCTATAGAATAAAGAAGCCCCAAAGATGGATTTTCAACAAGCTTGAAAATGTTTTATCTATTTAAACTGTGATTTTATTATTCGGGATAAACTTAACTGTATTCATTTTGTCTTGGGGGCAAATTTTGAGCATTTAAGCAAATGTCTTTAAATCTAAATCTATTTAAGATGATGAAAAACAAACATTTAATTCAAGTAGTTCTAAACTTTTCATTGGCACTGAATGTGTGTATGAGGACCATCTAACATTCACCTGTTCCCTAAATGTGCCACTAAACCCACCCATGCAAAACGTAGCAGTTGTTCTCTGAACAGCTCAGAGGTCATGACTCCTGAAGCACTGTGGGTGTATAGAGGTCAGCTCCAGTTGCTGGGGTCTCATGTTTTTGGCCAGTTCAACTTAAAATTCAATCCCTGAGGGCTAGACAACAGCACCTGTGACCTTCTCTGCTGCATCACAGCAGCATTCCTTGACCTATTCCCATGGACAAGTGAACCTCGGAGCGGACGGAGGAATCTTACTAAGCAACATTCCAAAGGTCCACCTGTACTTCAGGCGACGCTTCCTGTGGGCCTGTGTGTCCATCTGCATTTTGAGGTAGCACATGTTATATGGGAACACAACATGAAGCTCATTTTTCTCAAAGTTCTTTACCATCTTTAAAAAGGTTTTTCTCAATCACTGAAATGTTCTTTAGAGAACCAAACTTTTTAATCTTAATTTTTAATCCGAAAAGTATTTCAGTAAAGAAAATGAAAACAAAAACCAGTTGCAGAACAGAAACAAAAACCTGTTACCATATTCTATAAATGGAGAACTATCAAAGCAACATTATGTCTCAATAGCCAATTTTGTAGTTGCTTACTAAGGGTAATTCGTTCAACCAGATGAAAATGGTTTGCTTTCCAAATGCTAGGCTGCAAACAAATCATGGCACTTTTTTCAAAACAGGAAACTTAGCCTACATTATATTTAGGGCTTTTAGCAGACACGTATATTGAACCACTTAGTCTAATCATAACTAATACAGTAATGTTGCAAATACATTAATAACTAATGTTGCATTAGGAATGATATCCACAGACCCCTTTTCCAAGCAGGGATTTAGATCTTTAAAGACAGAGGCGATATTATCATTGCCATAGTTATTGTTGCAGAACTGCAGAATTTAGATAACTTTTTGAAATGGATTGTATGTATGCTTTTCATCAGACCTTCTTGCAAAGCAAATAACACAGGTCAACAGGTCATTTTCAAACTTGGGCTACACACGTTGTCTGTACCAGTTGTTCCAATGGACTGGGTGACTGGCTAAACCTGCGAAAGGCAGTGATATCATTTGCAGTCCCGTTGGTGTGGAGGGAACCTCAAGAGCATCGCAACGATTGCTACTTTTGCCATGTGCCGCATAAACACAACTAAAACTAAGCACAACATTGTATATCCCAGCATAGAGTCAGCAATCAGGCCTGTGTCAGCAATTCATTGATTTTTCCTATACCACCACTTGATGGTCCATATACACTTGATGGTCCTATACCACCACTTGCTTCTGTAGAAGGTGGCAAGGAATATGATGACAATCTTATTCTAAGCATTTATGAAGAATCAATGACTACTGACTGACACAGTACAGTGTATCTGTACCACTGTGTGTTAGTTTGACTTTGCACTGAAGAGACTGAAACACTGGTGCTTACATTTTAGTAAAAACAATATACAAGTACGTACATTGTAAACTAGCATTATTTATAACTCAAAAAAAGGGTAATATTTTATTGTCAGCCCAATAATGCATGAATAAGGTATATAGGCTATTTCTCTGGTGTGCAATATTTTTCTCTTGTGTGAAATATTTTTGGGCACAACATGCGCAATCTTTGCGGTTTTCTGGTGTAATATGCAATTTCAGGGGTGAGATCTTACTGTGAGCAATGTGCAGTTGTCTACGTTCCAAGAGCACGCATGTATAGTGAACAATGGCGATGTTGTGATGTGGTGAAAAAAAGGCCTAAAAATGCCTAAAAATATTTACAGTATGTCACCCTAAATATGCCCCAAAATATGCTCCCCAAACACTTTAATTTCATTTTAAGCTCAGCTTAATACATTACCCTTAAAGAAAACTTAAAAGAAAACATATTAGTACAGTTCAGTTTACACTTAACTCCCACAGTGCTAGAAAGTAAAATACTGATAGATGGGCTTTTTCTTTTGTATGCGCTGTCGCTTACATTGACATACACAGGTAAATACAGTACAAAATGAGTTTAATTTACAGTAATAAAAAGAAGAACAATCGCTCTCCAATTGGCTACTTTCAAACTTTCAATCCCAAGACGAATAAATCCCAAGACAAGAAAAATCCCAAGACATGCTTTCTTTGTGTCCTCTGGACAGTACCAAAAAATGTTGTTATTTTTTATATGAAAATGTAGCTTTTATTTTTAAAGTACTGGTATATGAACAACAGTGCAATTACATTTGGTTTGCAAACACTTTAAACAAATAAGATGCTTTCTAACAGCAGTGTTGCTTTTTCATATTTACACAGTTGCAACAAAAATATTTCTTGTAAATCTCACCAAAGCCATTTGCCCCTGCAGGGCATTCACATTTTACCTAGTTTGTTATACAAAAACAAGACACCCTCCAGAGCATGGGGGACGGTGCCATTGTAGCAGCTCCATATGAAAGTCTATTTACCTGAACGTCATTAAAGTCTCTGGTGATACGGTCAGGCGTCCCATTACATTTGTCCATATAATATGATCACAAGTAATGGGACACCTGACCCCCGCAAAAACCAGCTGAGATGTAGAGCTGCAGGCTGTGCTCACACATGAGCCCAAAAAAGTTGGGCTTTCAAAATAAAAGGATTTTTAAAAATCTGCATTAACGCACGACAAAATAATTCTCAGCATTAAGTGAATAATGTGGTAATGCCACAATAACACATTAACGTGTCTGCCCCTAGTTTTTACATTAAGATACATATGGATATGTAGGTTACGTAACAGCTTTTTATTCAAAATATAAAGGTTTCAATTGATTTATATTGACAAGAAAAATTAATCAAGTAGGTGACGGAAATGTGTTGTTAAATTCACTTCCTTCCAGCTAGTTATAATATGATTAAATTACCTTCTGTCATCATTTGTATGTAGTCTTGTGTAATCACACTGTTTGGTGTATGGTCATGATGCATTAAAACAAGAGCTGGCCAGAACGGAGCATGCTGAGACTTCCACAGTGCTTGCTTTGGAGCCTGTCCATGTATTATTGTATATTTTTGGAAATCATCCATAAACTTCTGGCCTACTTTCTCAATGTCCCGTCTTTACTGCTGGTACCAAAGGGACGGGTCATTGGTTTATATTTTTCTGGGAAAGGGATCGTTGTACAGCAGACACAGACTTAACACTACACACTTCACTCAGATGGTACAGTGAAGGCATATTTCAGATCCCATTCATTAATTCAGCCCTAAATAAAACCTACACATAGGACAAAAAAGTGGATATTGAGCCAGGAAAAACAAAGAAGCTGCAGAGAGAGAGAGAGAGAAAGAGAGGAGAGAGAAAGAGAGAGAAAGAGAGAGAGAGAGAGAGAGAGGAGAGAGGAGAGAGAGAGAGAAAGAGAGTTACTAAACAAACTAAACAAAACTGACAGTCAATTGATTGGAACATATGTTATGGCTTTCCTAGTGTTCAGACACTGAAGGTAATATATTTTAATGTACATATCTGCTACTACATACACATCAATGAAATGTTTGCGAATTGTGATCGCCTCTACTTTTTAATCAGAATTAAGACAAAATACACCAACAAAACAGTAATGGCACATTTAAAATAGGCCATGAAACTATGAGTAGAATTCGTTCTTGATTTCTTTAATAATTTGCAAAAATAAACAGTTTATTGCACTGAAAGGAGCTTTGTCCTACAGGAAACTTCTCAGTTGAGGTTAGAACTGCTCATAACAGTGTTAACAGGAACCACTGTCAGACATGTAATGCCTCTAAAAGCTACTCCACAGAAAGCTATTAAATAAAATGATTGCTTTTACATTCATTTTTATGGCAGTTAGTAAAATAGCAAAAGTGTCCCCAGAGAAAACTTATTCAGATATACGTGACATATAAAACCTCTGAAGACATGAGAAGGTTTGGATAGTAAATAAAGTATCTGTTTGTGTTGTAGACGTTATGACCACTGGTTTCTATCCCCACCACTGTAAAAAAGTCAGTAACGTTTTCCACAACACATTAAATCTCTCTGAATGACTTTCTCAATTTCAGTGACTGAATTATATAGACATAGTGAAATCCCTCCTGAGGAAGGAGCAAATGGGTAAAAAGTGCCGCCTGAAGACCCACCTCTTCAAGAAGCACCTTGGTGACTAACTATGTCTCTCATTCTGCTTGCTTACTTCATTACTCTTGACATTTATATGACTTGTGTTGTTCAGGTATTATTTGACAGGCGTTGTATAGGTGCACCAAGCATGCAGTACTTCGGTTGAATAGTAGACGTGGATTTAAGTTGTTTTACAGGTTTAAGAAACAAATGAGGACTACTTGAGCACTGATGTGTGTCGCTCTGGATAAGAGCATCATCTAAATGCGTAAATGTTAATGACAATACCCACAATACACTGCTATACTGATCTAATTTCAAGGGGACATATCATGCAAAACTCACATTAAAAAAAGTTATAATAGGTCTATGGGCTAAACAAAATATGTTATATGATTTTGTGCAAGTCCTTTGCACAAAAATACTCACACATGAAATGATATCACCAGTTTTATTCCTCACTGTTTTGGTCCCTTTCAAAACGAGCAGTTTCAGGCCTCCGTCCCTTTCATGCAAATAAGCTGCTGCTGGCCACGCCCCACCCACCCCATGCTCCACCCACCCCTTACGCTGCACATGCGAACCAAAACAAACAAGTTAGTTCATACTTAACTGCGACAGAAACACAAAAGTCATTATTTGAAGTATTTACATCTCCCTCATCTGCTGACTTATCACAGACAGTAGGTGCAGATCCTCCAAGATGCTGAAGAAAGCTGCTTATTTACAGTTCCTTATTTGAATTTTCCGTTCCACCATAAATACTTAAGATGGAACAATACCAATTGTTGCTGGGACATGGCCATTGAACATAAAATAAAAGCCACACAGTTCTTCAGTTTTCTTTGTCTGGGAGAAAGTGCAGGATTTGTGCTATTTTTTGCAGCAACAACACAACACTTCATGTGTGACTTGCCTCTGCCTGTAGCTACAGCGCTCAGCTTCGTACAATTAGCAGACAACATGGCGGATCTTCAACTAATCTAGTGGGTGGGGTCTCGACAGATAAGGGGCGGTTCTATGCAAATTGGCCCATTATTACATCACACCGGCCCCTCCATCCAAACGGCTCATTTTGAAAGAGCCTGAAACTGTGAAGATTAAAGCTGGTGAGATCTCTTTATGTGAGAGTGAAGGCAGCATTCTCATAACAGAAAACAAGTGGCGCTGAATATACTGTGAGTGTAGTGTATGACTATGCCCTGCTGCTCTGACCCTGGGGCTATGAGGCAGAAATCTGTGTGAGTGTCATATCACTTTCAACATGTCACAACAGGAAGAAGCATAGTCCTCATACTTCAACATGACGTTCCCACACCTCTCCTACAGTCACGCACGGGTTTCCTCACTCACATGCCCCATGATACAGTTTGTCTATTGTCAGCAAAATGAAAAGAAAAAGAAACACAAAAAGCACAGGTCATAACAGGCCAGCGCATTCAGACCTTTGTGCTTTGTTTACTAACTCGCCCTTCAGAAATTCCCACCACACTGACACAGCTCCCTCTGGGATCTGCGTGATGATGCAGGCGGCCTCACGCTGCACGTTCTGTAGGTTCTGAAGTGACGTGACTGACATCTGACATGTGCGTGTGGGAAACTGTAGACCATGCGGCCTTTTGAGCAAACGACTCACAGCTTCCTCTCGAGGTCAGCATGCAAGATCAAGCAGAAAAGAAAGATCTCTTATCTTCTGTTTCTGTTTTGCTCTTTTGTTTCAATGCCTTCCAGCTGTGAAGAAATCTGGCAGCAGTATTATGGGTTACTGAAAGAAACTAAATAAGCAGTTTCTCTGAAGTAAATCAAACCTTCAGACCAAGAAGAGCTTGCCTCAGAATACTGAGTAATGAGTTCAGTAAGGACGAGTGAATATCAAGATGAGTAATGCTAGAGCCTGAGTTCCTCTACAGCTCCTCTCTGTGTTTAGCCACAGGTGATGAATGAAAAAAGCAGAACAATAAGATAGCATACACTTCATGCTTCTTTAATGTTTAAATTTCATATCAGGGGAGGATTAAGATCCAAGCTAGTCGGAGACTGAAGCCCTGAGGCTTGCAGTGCTTCCAAGTTAACTACATGATGATATGCGTGCAGACATATACAGCAAAAATCCTCAAGTTTGCATTTGGGACAGACCTGGGCAATGTAAAAGACAATACTGTGTAAAAGTATTAAAAATCCTTATCAATATTCTGGCTAATAAATAACACACATATTTCCTAACAGAGTTTGATTGTGAACTAGTAAATGCACTAAATTTTATAAGATGAAAAAGAGAAATGTACTTGACTAAGTATATTTTGGCTGTGTCTAACTAGGGTCATCCTCTTCTGAGTGAACGTGAGCTGTGACAGACACTAAATGGGCTTAAACAGCTGAGAGACACAAACAGGGAAAGGGAGAAAGACAGAGAAACAGAGAAAGAGAGAAAGAGAGATTAGGACTGAGGAGTGCAGACAGTGCACAGCCGCTGTATGTGTTGAGACGGAGGACAGATTTATTGGTTGAATGTGTCGAACACTCAATGTCTTCTTTGTTGGAGAAACACATGCTGGGTGATTTTGTGTAGCTGAGGTTACTGGGGCATTTCAACACGTCTCCCTCAGGAGCTACAGGCCAAATTAAAGGCAGACTAAATCTCACACACACACACACACACACACACACACCTGGACACAGTCATGTAAAACCTGCACATGTGCTGGAACATATAAAACAGCAGGACACCTAATATAAGGTTCCGTATGGACATGTATGTTCTGTCTCAAACCTTTTCATGTTACTTAAAAAGTAAATAAATGTGTTGAATTTAATTTAATAGATGTTAATTCATTTGATTAACTTAATTCAAATGTAATAATAATAATAATGTATACGTATGCCACACTTTATTTTAGTAAAACCTGCAATCTTTATATTTACGACATTTAGCAGATGCTTTTTCCAAAGCGACTTCCATTCCCTAACTATAGGGGACAGTCTCCCTGGAGCAACTTGGGGTTAAGGGTCTTGCTCAGGACCCCACTGGTGGTGTGCTCCAGGTAGGATTCAAACCCATGACCTCTTGGTCCAGAGGCAAGTATCCTACCCCGTAGGCCAATCCCCAACCTAAAAGATAAAGTATCATGATCTAAAAAATACCATCACAGTTGCAAACGAAAATGTGTGCAGGATTTCCACAGTTGTTATCAGATGTAAGTAAAGTGAATGACGGAACTCTGCTGAGGCTGATCACACCTGGTATTAACATGTGCTTTATGTCCAGACAGTCTCTAAAAATACCTTGACTGGTTTCAATTTAAACTTCAAACTAAAATGAGTTCCCAGTGTGATCGGAACCCTCCCTCACCCACACTAACACACACACTCACACCTCTTTGCAGCTAAAAGCCATCAGGAGCTGAAACATAAAGAAAGTGAGCAAATGTGGGCAAGGCCAGGACAGGCCAAAGGTTTTCTTCACCCGACAGTAATCCTTCTTCTACAATAAATCACTTTTCTACAACATAATATTGAATTTGTCACATGAGTGGGCCTGCCTCCACAACAGTTTGACCCCAAGTGTGCTTTCCATGTCGGCAGCAACAAAAGACCAGTCCAAGTTTAAGGTCAGTGCAAAAGGGGGAGCTACGTTCCATTTCATTTACTCTGAACACGCTTGGCTCAGACAAATCTGCGTGTTTGGAACAGCCTGACGAGGCTTGGCAGGTTAACGCCGGTCACACGGCACTCAAATCCCTCACACACGCTTGAAATCATGGGAGCTCTGCCTTTCCTCAACTTTTCTTTGTGATAAGTTAAGCCAAATAGGAGAAGCTGGCCAAAAACTTCACACCACAAACACTTCTTTTCAACGGAGAAGAACAACACTGTGTCTAATACCTCAAAGAAAAAACTGATTAGTAAACGCAACAAGAAAACTAATCAAATTACTTTGAAACTGAAGCTAAATTAAATTATGTAACATAATTATGTAACAACCCCTAATTATATTTTTAAATTGTAAACTTCTACTTTTTTGTATTGCATAAGACACCAGAGTATAAGCAGATACGAAATGACTTGGACCACCTTTAAAAAATTAAAGTGTCGTAAACCGATACCATTGAGGAACATAAAGGTGAAGAACCTTCAAAAACTCTCTGGATCTGAATCTGGTTTCTGGTCCTGAATTTCATAGTTACTAGTTATATTACATGGTGGCCAATCAGTTACATAAACAGTTGTTAGCTACCAGTGAATACAAAACTGGATTTAAGGTCCGAAATTAAAAACCTCCGCCAAAGAAGAACCACCTATAGTTCCTGACTATTTAACTTTTAATGTTCTTTACACTCTACAATGCCATAGAAGAACGAATTTGGTTCCCAAAAGACCCTTCAAACCATAGTTCTTAGTAGAAACATTTTACAAATGAGAAGTGTGAAGCTTTTTATTAATTTAAAAGTTGAAGAGCATGGGGTCTGACTTTGGGTTTTATAGCTCTACTCTAATAAAGTGTCTTTCATAGAACCTTAAATTCAAGTCAAACAGAAAGTCAAGAACTTAATAGCGTGGGAGAAGGAGGCTTTCCCACCTATTACTCAAACCCAATATGTTTTAATTGGAAAGGAAATGGAACGTCACTATTTCCACTGTAAAATAGTTACAGCGGATGGTAGAACTGACCTTTTACATAGACATGCTGCTGGTCTTCACTAGCCAAATCCTGACCCTGAGCATCACAAGAAAGCTTGAACTGACACTGAGGTTCAGCCTCAACAGTTGACCTGAACAGGAATAATTGCTTTTACTCATTTACTTATACTTTTACTTACACAAAAGCATACACAGATCAGCCATAACAGAGGCCAAGTCAAAACTCTTTTCCTATTTTTTTTTGTCATTTTCCTCAGTCCTGAACAGTGTGGCATTATGCTGCTGAAAGAGGCAAATGTCATTAGATAAACCTGTTGACATGAAGGGGTGCAACTGGGCTGCAATATTGTTTAGGTATTAACATCCACATGAATGCCGAGACCCAAGGTTTCAGCAGAACATTGTCCAGAGCCTTATACTACCTCTGCCGTAGTTATACTTTTTCATTTTTCACCAGCTGGTCCTTTCTGTGTGGAGCTTGCATGTTCTCCCTGTGTCCACTTGGGTTTCCACTGGGTTCTCACGTTTCCTGGAGACATGCATGTCAGGCAAACTGCTAAATTGCACCTAGATATAAGTGTGTGTGTGTGTGTGTGTGTGTGTGTGTGTGTGTGTGTGTGTGTGTGTGTGTGTGTGTGTGTGTGTGTG
>JBBPDC010000028.1:10314026-10335017 GCA_037974485.1 Hemigrammopetersius urotaenia
TGGACAGTTGTTGTATAGATGCTCTGACTGCAGTATCTTAGTTAAATAGTTGACATGGATTTAAGCTGTTTTTCAGGGAAGAAACAGTTGTGGACTTCTTAAGCACTGATGTACGTTGCTCTGGATAAGAGCGTCAGCCAAATGTGGTAAATGTAAAAAACGTAAAAGATAGACAGCATAGTCTGCATGAATGCATTTGTAAAAGTCAGTGGACACAATCTGTAGAACCCTGATCAAGTCTTTCATCAATGGGATCGTGAATCAGGCTGTCAGGATGGATTTTTGCATGGAAAAATAATCTTAACTTTTATTGATCTATAGAGTTTTGACTGAAGGCCCTTTAACACTGGAGTAGTAACGCTGCAATTGGCGGAACTGGCCGTAGCTTTATTTGTGTAGAAAACCTGCCTAACAAATTAGACCCAAAGAATCTGGGTCAATAATTAGCAATTTGCAATTAAAATGAGCACTTCAGTGGTTAGTAAGATTAGCTTTGGCATATGATATATTGCATACAATATATTGTGTGTTTGTGTGTGTGTGTGAGAGAGAGAGATTATATTTTAGTTACTTATGCTTCTACATGCTTCTCAGTATATATGTAACATGCCACATCATACACAACAAAACCATTGAATAACATTGATTATCTCATTAGAATGCTACTTTTCAGGGGCTAGCATATATTAGGCAGCAGTCTAAGGAAGGATGATTGGTGAACCAGTGAAAGGATCATGGGTGTACAAGGCTCAACATTTGTGGAGAGAGAAGACTAGTCCATCTGCTCCCACAAAATGAGCTCAGCACAAGCTGCTGAGAAAGTTAATGCTGGATATTACAGAGAGATATCAGAATACCCTTGTAACCTTGCATCCTGGAATCCATGCAGATGTTACTTTGTACTATTTAACTCAACACTGCTCCAGAATTCCTGAGCGGTATTCTAATGGCAATGAGCTGCTTTTGTAGAATAATGCTCCATGCCACACAGCAAAAATTGTTCAGTCTTAGGAAGGTAGCAGCTTTAGTGGGTAAAACACTTGCCTGTGAACCCAATGACCACAATGTTGCAGGTTCAAACCCCCACTTCCTGTCATTGTGTCCTTGAGCAAGACACTTAACCCCCCATTGCTCCAGTGGGACTGTTCCTATAACTAATGATGTCTACCAAATGTCACTTTAGACTAAACAAAGCCTCAAAATTTTCACATATATATAATGGTCTGATAAGACACCTGGGTGCCTTTTGCCTCCCTTAAATGTGCCTGAAGTTGAGTAGCTTTCATCATCCAGTTCCGCAGGGCACTGTTCACAATAAAGCGGTCATCTGCGTGGAACGTGGCCAAAGGACATCCACTTACATGCCTTTCTGTGACTCTTCCAGTCTCTCTGTATTTCTGTTGCAACCTGCTGATGACACTGTGGCCACTTCCGTCTGAGAACATCCTGTTTGAAGCCTCGCAATGGCGAGGTACTGTTGTTCAATAGGTGTTGTCTTGGTCTCATGATGTCAAATCATGAACAGCATGATGAGGAGGAGTTTAAATACTAATTCTGATTGATCCAGGAAATGTATCGGTCGATTAATGGGTCAAACACCAATTTGGAATTTTGGCGTTAAGCTCCTTGTCAGAGAACAGCAAGTTGTGTAAAAAGTACTG
Source organism: Hemigrammopetersius urotaenia (assembly GCA_037974485.1). Taxonomy (NCBI): domain Eukaryota; kingdom Metazoa; phylum Chordata; class Actinopteri; order Characiformes; family Alestidae; genus Hemigrammopetersius; species Hemigrammopetersius urotaenia. The sequence continues at coordinate 10,315,688 of JBBPDC010000028.1, forward strand.
AATCATAGGACAGCTGGAGATGTGCATTCAAACGTTTAGGGAATGTCACATTGAGTTCACCATTAAAGGTTATAGTGCTGACATTCCCGAAAGCTAAATGTCCCTAACTTTTTGTGCGTAGTGTAAATAATAACAAGTGCATTTAAAACACAAGTGCATTTGTACTTTAACTCCAGTGCAAGGCAACTTCGAATTCTAACTCCATGCTCCTGCTACCCCAAGTAAATACCTGTGTTCGACAAACATCCTGCCATTCAGTGGCACAAAGCTCAGTGGACGTCTAACAAGATTGCTTTGTCTGTGCTCACTGGCCTGAATTTCATTACAGAACACCAGCCTCTGTAGAAACAGGTGAACCTTGGATCTCTCAGTAAGGGCCACTCATACTGCTGCATCATTGTTCCTGTGCGGTAACCAGGGAATCAGCTGGCAAATGTGACTCAGAAACCGCTTAGAGAATGTTCTGATGTGATTTGTGAGCCATAAGAATGAGTCATATCCCACAGAGCCATCTCACACATGGTATCAACCGCACAGTGGGTAAAAAAAAAAGATTAAATGAGCAAGCAAATACGTGTTCCATGGACAGTAGCTCTCCCTAAAATTATATAATGGGGAGATCTGGCAGAACATGCACATAAATGGGTGCATAGAAATGGGTCCAATAGACTCTGATTCTAACTGTAAGAAGGTAAAAACATCAGCAGTGCCAAGGAGCCAGCATTCAGTTTTCAAAGAATGACAGTCAAACATCAGCTGTATATGTGTTAGTAAGTTAGTTTCACTTGCCTCTAATAGCACTGGCTGCAAGTCAAGGCCACAGACTCAGTGACTCTGAGACTATCACTGTGCATTTCCTCAGGAAAACCTCCAAGGCCAAAGTTTTGGGCGCCCAAAAGCTGGGGCAGCACCTATGAACAAAAACAAGTACAGAAACCTTATCACGCATGTGTGTGTTTCCCCGAACATCTAATGTGGTAGGACACCTAGACACTTAACAGAACTCTTCAAATGCCTTTTGAACTGGACAAATGTTGTTATGTGGAAATTGACAGGGCCACTTAAAGTTGCTTAAAAATGTATGTTCCAAAATGATTCTTGACTTAAATGTTCACTTTTAGGAAAAGAGTTTAAGTGCCTTCTCATTCATACATCTCATTTACAAAACATGGGTTGTTAAAAAGATCATCAACTGATTTGTTTTAAGGTGTTTTCCTATGGTACCCCCATGTTTTCTACGTTGTTCTTCTCTTGGTTGTTCTTCTCTAAGAGTGTAGAACAGGGGATTTCTGTAGAAATATCAGGAGCTGAACACTTAAAGACAGATTAGATTATTAAATCACCAATACGACATCCATGCAGATGTGAATGTATGAGCTCTTTCAGTTACAGTTGCCATCTAGGCAGAAGAAAACTGGTATTAAAACAACTGTCTTTATCTCAAATAGATACATTTTGCACTTCACTATCAACTAATACTGGATAAAACTTTATTTAGATGTATTTTTTATGAGCCTGAAAAACTCAGCACTCACCCAAAACTAAAGACTCTTTGAGCGATGCCACAGAAACCATTTTAGTTAAGTTTTAGAAGCATTGTTTTTTTACTGAGATTGTAAAATACAAAATAGTATGGCATTACTATTTACAACCAAAAATATTTACATTTGTTGGATTATGTGAGTGCCTTATTTCATCAAAGCACCCACATAAAGTCACCAGAAACATCTGGAAATGAACAATTCACACCAAAAACCAAGATCTGAAAGCACAATTAACATCAACGAATGGCAAAAAGACAGAGCAAAGGACAATTCTGTAGCATCGGTGCATCATTTGCACATAACCAGAGACAACATTTGGACATAACCAACTAAACCATTACCTAAAATTTTGACATTCATTATTCATAATCATTCTTATGGCAATTACGTAAGGCTTTTGGTGCAAGATGGTGCTGGAATCTGAGAACTTCCAGGTACTCTCAGTGCGCAGTCTGCTCTGAACATCTGCTCCATTTGAGTCACATTTGAGATCTACAATGTAAATAAATTAGAGAAAGTGGAAATGTCTCACACGTTTGAACAAACAAACCCAGTGGGTACCGCTGCCTACAGCATAATGAAAAATGTGCTCCTCTGTTGATTTTGGGTTTTAAAACATAAACGACATGCTAAAGTCTCCTGTATAGTGTTCACCACAAGGTGAGAAATCTGAGTATGTCTCTATACATGCCTCAAATATCTGACATCTGCCAGTGACCTGTGAGACTATTTTCCAAGAATATTTCCCAGGAGTACGGAAAGCAGGCAGGGGGTTGGACAAAGTATAGTCAGTATACAGTTAACAGTTAATTGCCTCATATACCTCGATGTTCCAATAGTTTTACTGCAGGAATCCAAAAGTTGCAAAGCACTGAGGTGCCTATGCTGCCATGTGTTTGGTTCCATCAACATTACAGTAACCAGATTTACAAGACAGACCTTCCTGGCCACCAAACTGGGCCCCTACAGCTGCTTCTTATTTCTGAAGCATGTGTGCAATGACACCACACTCAAAAATATGGTCCTGAAAGATTTGTGGAGTATATAGCATTAGAGAATAAAAGCTTTACAAACATTGCCCATAAGCCTTTTTTAACCTTCACATTACCTAAAGCTTCTTTAACCTTTCCTTATATGTGTATTGATGTACAGTACTTTGGTCAGCTGGTCAGCATGCATTGGTTTAGATCATTTACACAAGTGGTTCTAAAACAATCAGGTTCTTCAGGGAAACAATAGTTGTTCCTCTCTCTACAGGATCACCCCAAAGACCCCTGTTTACTACCTTCATTTCTGAGTGAATATGACAGAACATGGCCTGCCCTGGACTGTCCAGGTGAAGGTAATGTTACCAGGCCTCGATTGAGTTTTAAGAAACTCCATGACAGACCCCAGGGATCAGCAACTGAGCTTAAACATTCAGACCAAAAATGTGAATATCCTTTTTCCCATTTTTTTCCTTAAATGTATGACTTGCTCCAGACTGCAGCAGTTTTAATGAGTTCCAGAGAAGCATGGTGTGGATGCACGAGTCAGCCAATAACAACAAAGCCACAAAAGGCATAGTAATTTCTTTCCTGTCACAGCAGTCTGCTGCCACAGAAAGCTCTCATGTACGGTCCAGTTTTAGCCCTACACCCAAAGTCTATATATATATATATATGCACATATATACAGCTTTTTAAATCTCTCCATTAAACTAAGGCTACACACAAATACATGGTAAATGTTTGTTGGTGATTTTGTTTAACTACTCCACCCTGAGCATCTGAACACATTCCTAAGTCTTGAGTTTGCTCTTTAGGGAAAGTGGTGATGAGCAAGCACTCATGCTACCCTTCCTGCCAGAGAAACACATAGCAGAGCAGACACATAGCACACAGTCCAGTCCGGAGTTGGAGAATAAATGCTAACAGAACAATTACATTTTCTTGGTTCCGCAAGTCCAAACAAAGCTATTTGTCCAGAGTTTGGATAGCGGCAGGTCAAACTTTTGTTTTCATGTAAGAAGGCCAGCATAAAACCACCAGAAGGAAAAAAACAATTGTTTTGGTTTCTGTGAATACAGGACTGGCAGTGCATACATGGCAGGACCCCAGAATGGTACGAGAAAACACCAAATGAGGCCAGCTGTTGCTGTGTAGCCCGTGCTAAAAGTGCACGCTTATAATTTGGGTTTAACGTTCTGTTTTTTAAGCAGCAACACAAGAGGCCCAGGAAAAGGAACAGGAAGGGGCCGAAGCAAGTCTGGATGGTGGAGTAAAAACCTTATCTGCACCATTTCACTTCAACTGACCTGTCCATGCTCTGCCCACAAATGTGCTCTTTTGCTGCAAGCACTGAAAGGTTAAACAAGCTTTATGTATTATTACATATTACATATTATTTATGTATAAATATGGATATGCAGAGTATTGGATTCAGTTTGGGTATTTATTTCGTATGTGTGAAAGTCACATGGTTAGGATGAATGGGAGTCATTTTTTCTCATGGAATCAAGCTACAGTTTGTATGGCAGGACGGCTGGTGACCTTGCTGTTAGGGAGTTGCCCCTGCGATCATGGATGTGAATCCCAGGACAGCTAATGCCATCACTGAGGTTTTCTTGAGCAAGGTACCATCCCCACACACTGGTCCTCGGGCACTGTGTTCCTGGCCACTAGCTTCCTCACTGGGTGAAGGGGTTAAATGCAGAGAAAGAATTTTGTGCTGTATATACACTGTGTGCTGTGGTGTCTTCATGTACGACAAATTATCACAAATAAACTGTCTAGTTTTGATCAGTCACAGCGAGATAGGCCAGCTCAGGAAACTGGAACCTGGAAACTTGACGTGAATCGAAACTTTCAATCATTCATTTATTGCTTTCCTGTAACCTCTTGATCTTTACTAGGGTCACAGGTACCAGGAGCCTAATCCGGGGTCAACGGCCGCAAGGCAGGGCACCAGTCCACTGCAGAACGCGCACACACACACACCCCATTCACTCACACAGTCACATCTAAACACTAACTTAAGTTTGTTAAATTGAATGGGAGGCAGCAGACGTTCTATGTTTGCCTGGCATGGAAGCAGTTGCTATGAAAGAACACCTTCATCGAGTGTCACCATCGCTTTTAAGTGAACAATGTCTTTAACATTATTATAATGGTGTTTGATGTTGTGCCTCTAATCTGGGAACTCCAGCTCCAATAGTGTCTCACAAAACAGGCAAAAAAAATGAGAGAATGCACTAAAATGAACCCTTCATCTACCAGCGGGGTAAAGTGCAGAGGGAACAGCGAAATACAAAGCTGTCAAAATGGAACATCTGTCATGCAACATTAGTTTTGGCTTGACTGTAACTTGGCTATGTCAACCATCTTGATGATTGAAGCAACCATTTCCAAAAACAATAGCGTGAGAGCCAGCGAGAACTCTGATGTAGCCTCTCTTTAATCAGTGTTTGTGTACCATTAATTATAGATAAACCATAGTAATAGAAGCAAAACAGTCATGAACTGAGCAGATGCTTAGCGTAGCAAGTAGTGTTGAATGTTATCTTAATCATGACAAACAAGCTAAAATGCCAGAAGTCACTATTCTCAGTATGAGAATTAAAGCAACTGACTCTTTCATCAAACTTTTATCTTCCATGTAGGTCTCATAACTTGGGGCCTACATGGTAGAGATCTTCTCTTTTGCATATTCCACAACATAGCAAGATCCATTTAAGTTATTTGTTCATTTTTAAGGTAATGTTTAATTTTTCCTGCCCATCTAATGAACAATTTGGTCAGCAAACGTTACCTAGTAACTATCTGCATGTGCTCACCTGAGTGGTTTATACATTTTTCTTTTCTCTCTACAATGAATTACATGACTCACCAGCTGCACTACATCCTTGTCCAGATTACTTTCATACATTAAGCCCTACCTAATCACAGCTGTTGTTGTAAGAGTCTTAGGAAAACAGTGCAGTTCCAGAAAACATCATTGCCCAAATTTGATTATGAAAGTATGAATATTGACGATGAGGAGGAAAAACAGCTCTATGACCTTCCAGCATTTTGCCATGTTCAGCATCCTGTGGAGGCCCAGACCTGGCAAATACTTCAATAACATTCCAAATACAATATTTTCCCCACACAGATGCACGGAATGGTGTCGTTTCTCATTCTGAAAGCTTGCATGCATCATCCTCCCAACAGAGGCCAGGGATGAGTGATATAGTGCAGCCATATGAGGGACTTTTTCATTCTGATTGCTCGAAGTGGTCTGAATGCATTTTTTTCCCTCATAATTTACAACCAGCCCACTCCTTTCCTACTGTCCCTTCCCGTTTAATGTGGGAAACGTTTTTCACTAGTTTTTCTTTCATATGGTGTATTTCATATGGTGTATTCATCCAAAATTCATCACTGGGTTCAATGTCAAGTATCCCAAAAATACACGGTTCCATTAAATATTTGGAAGTCGCCCTAATTCTTATGAATATGAGAAGATATCTGAAGTCATACCGCATGACGCTATTTGGTGCATCAGAAGAGGCATTAATACAGTGGGGTCATGTGAAAGTGGCTGATGTGGAGGTAAACTAGAAACAATAACACTCTGTGAAGGAATTTCTCTTTATCTCCATTGACCTCCAGTGGCCCGAGGATTTATCAGACAGAATGAGGGGTGGGACCGGGAGCTGAGAGAGAGCAGGAGAGAAAGACCGAGAGAGAATCAAAGAGGGAATGTCACATAATGATGCGTGAGGCAGGGTTAGGGGCGAAAATGCTAACAAAACGGAATGCTGAGACTGTTCTCACCTTTAGAGTTGATGGGACAAATGATGGGACAAACTGTGGGGGAACTTCGTGAATACAACGATCAGACCTTGCCAGTCTGAGAAGTAAGTTGAGATGAAGACCACTAGAGGTAGAACTTAATGCCACCTCTACATACAACAAACTTAAAACATGTTTCTGCATTTTAATGCACATTTTTTTTTGCTGAATTTAACATGCAAAAAATTGGGCTGTGTTATTGGGCCATAATCACAGTCCATTTGGCTAAAATCACATTATTTTTCCCCATTTTTCTTTGTATTACACTTTTAGTCTGAGGATAGTCTTTTCAAAAGGCCATTTCCCCAATTTAATCTTTTGTTCCTTAAAGCAGTTTAAGGAAGATTTTGATGCATTTTTGTGCACCATTGTTATGCAGTAATATTCAGTTTCTACTCTAACTGGGGGATATAAACATCCAGGATTTGTTGATATTTGATAGAATCCTATCTTCTCTCATTTTTTTTACAATATTTCCAGAACCAGTGACTGCCGCACAATCCCTTAAACACACGTAAGAACTAGAAACATGTTTACTGAAATTCTTCTCCTTCTCCAGTTTCAAATATACTTTGGTAAATGTAGCCAATAAATACACATTTTGCTTCATCAGACAGTAGCAGCTGATTCCAAAATCACTCTAATTTGCCAGGATTCTCTGTTGCAAACTTCAGATGTTGATATTTACCTTTTGAAATGGTGCCCAAACTGTGCACACGTCACATTTTGGGTTTTTTTTCCCGGTAATCATGCATTGGAGACATGTAATTTGATTAAGGGTGCCAAAACTTTTGCATACAGCTGTGTGTCTGCAAAAACATTTGTAGTAAACATTTCTAATGTTTGGCAGATTTGCTAAGCTAACTGCGACTCCAGGTTTCCAGAAAATATCCAGGACACGAATCATTCCAAGGAAATTCAGATCACAATCGAGCAGAGAGTTTGTTGAAAAGTTTACACGAGAGACAAGGATGTTTGTAATTCTATACAAGTGCGTCTTCATATATGGCAAGCTTCAGTATAATCAAATGGTCCCAAATGGCAGTCGTTTCCTGTGTTTATTTGGACCAGAAATCTCTGCTGACTAGACCAGTGCAGATCACCACAAAGCACTGCCTCCTCGCTCCCGCTCTTTCTCGCTCTCACACGGAAAAAAAAGAAGGAAATTCCGATTTGGAAAGAGATTAAAACAGCAACAATGTGTTTTATCCAGCACAGTGCATAGACGCATTCCTCTATAATCTGCATTTTACAGCACAGCGTCTCTCAATAAACGCCGTCTGGCTTTCACGCAAAGACAAACTTCAAGAGAGAGTTTCCTTGTTAAAAGAAATGCTCTCAAGTCGAGCTCTGCCCATCTAACTGACAGCCTGCCACCCTGAGGAAGGCAACCTTTTAGGAGACTGGAAAAAAGAGGCAAGAAAGAACCCAGAGCATGTCCAGAAATACAGGACCTGTTTTTACATAATGCTAACTCCTTCAGAGAAAAACAATTAGGCCCTCGAAGGACAGTCAAGTGAGTGCACAGGGGAGTGGACCGCTGTCAGGCTAACAGAGGATCCATCAATCACATTAGTGCTAATAGGCAGAGTGCTAATATGTGGCGTGCTTGTATTCAGAGGCTAGTTGGGTGGGTCGAGACACTTTTGGAATGGGTAAACTACGTCCTGAGGAGTGTAGCCAGAATAGGAGACATTTCCTGAGGCAAGCAGGCTAAGACGTAATGGAAGAAAATTTTCTGAAGCTCCTTTCATTAGTAAGACACGTGTGCTGAGGTCATTCCTGGCCATCAAATACAAAAACCAAAAGCTTTTTGTTAAAACAACACTAACCTCCACTATTTTCACTGAGACAAAATGCAAGTTATAATGTGATTAGAGTGACTATTCCATTCACTCAACTTTTTTGCACACAGTGAACCAATCACACTCGAGTGTCACAGTTGATCTTCTCACACTTCACTCAGTGTTCTTTATGGCCTCCATTGATCTTAAAGGTCACACTGTGTGTGAGTTAAAGGCAGGAGTGAAAATGTCACCTCACAGCCGAGTCAACATGTGAGAACTCTCGTCACATTAGGTAGCTGAAGGCTTGTAAAAGACTGCCAGGGTCATGGCCAGCCCCTTCATACTGGAGAGGAAATCTCATGACCTCAGGGTCCAGCCTTTCTGCCCCAGCTAAGGAAAACCAGCCAGGAATATTAGAGTAACCTCTCGGCGTCTATAGGTACAACTCTTTCTCTCAACTGGGCACCTAAAAATCACATTGGCATTTTGAAATGCTCAAGATTAGAACAAGCCAAATGGTGAAAATTTCGCGAAAAAAACCACTCTTTCTCTCAAGTGGGCAACTAAAAAAACACACTGGCATTTTAAAAGCTCAAGATTAGAACAAGTGGTGGAAATTAGCAAAAAAAAAACCCACAGATAGCACTTAATGAAACTGAGTAAAGAACTTTTTTATAGCTCAAGGCTGATGGGACACACAAAGCGTGGGAACTTTGTTGGGGCATGTTGGTGGAAAAAAGCCTAAAGGCGGAAACATAGAGGGACAAACTGGCTTATGCAGATAAAAATAAAGATTTCTAAATGGTCCCAAGCTTGGACATTGGGTTCTAGGAAAAACTGATCTAAAACCTTTGCATTGTGTCGAGGTTCTTTAAACATTAAAAAGGTTGCCATGTACCAAAAAGGTTCCTTAAAGAATCCGACATTGAAACATTCTTTAGTGGTTCTTTTGCAGACTCTCTGCTTTTGAACACTTTTATGATGTTTAGGATTGCAGCTGGAATACTACTTATCTATTAAGGCAAATTTAAATATAAGTCGGCATTGCATTAGTACACACAACGCAGCGACCCTGGAAAACAATGAAAATAAATGAAGTCTACCTCTCTTGAAACTTTTATAGTATTTTTCCCACACCACTGTAGTCTGTATCTCTAACCAGAGTTTACAATTAAGAGTCTCAGTTTCTCCAATTATAGTAGAATAAAACAAGTGAGTAGAGGAATCAGCATATTTTTCTGTTTGTTTGTTCAAACTGTGGGCTGTATGTCATTTTGACAAGGCAAACAAATGGTGAGAATGTTGTAACTCTGGCAGATTAACATCTACCAGTTCTCAACTCCTACTTTCTCATGCAATGCCGAGCACCTTAGTAGGTTCATAATGCTACTGCTTGTGATCACATGCTGTGTTATAACAGTAGCCCTTTATTCAAGCCTAATTCATTCAATACACAATAAGAGGTGGGTCAATCACTTGTTGTATTATTGGGTAGCTCAGCAGAGTCCATGTAAATGAATAGGTGATCAGTTAACACAAAAGGGGGCAACACCAACAGTCTGACCTAATATCAGCTTAATCAGTGAGGCTAGACGTTACAAAACATTCACTAGACCAGGCCAAGGCCAAGAGAAAATCTAGAGTTCCAGTTAGTGGTTACAATAAGTATTTTAATATTTAGACAGTACATGATGTGATTTCAATACTGTTTGAAAGTAGAATAATATTTAATGCTACTTTCTATCTAACATAAAATTGGACCAGTGCACCAGAAACAGGATTTAGATTTAGCACAGTTCAAAACCACAGGGCATATTGAGAAATGTGTGCACTGATGCACACTTTATGTTTAAATATCAAATATGCATGCTGTAGTTGTCAACATTTCAGGTCTATGGTCCAAATTTCATGACAAATGTTAAAATCCTTTGGAACAGATTTGCTGAATTTGCAGTGAACAACAGCTGCCAGCATTCTCCGGAGCTACAAAGTCAGGAAGCTCTCCACTGGGGCGTGATCCCACAGTCTGCGGGAAGACCGCCGGATGGACAATCATAAACAAAAAAAACTGTTTACAAGTGTCCATCTTTAATGAGGGCTCTTAGCAACTTCCTCATGTGAAGTGGATTCACGTCACAGCTGTAAGAGTCAGAGGGGATCTGTGTAAACTGATAGTCGTTACTGTAAGGCGAGCTCCAAGGCCTGGAAATGGAAAGAGTGTAGCCATGTGCCTTCAAGCCTCTTCAGGAGGCAGTCGAGGCAGAGCTGTCAGGCTTTTGTGTGCTAATGAAGGTGACATGCCAGGCCTATGACACTCAGACGGTGAGAGGGTGTCGTCAGTTGGTTTCTGAAGACCTCTCTGACCCCCCTCTGGCAGTCAGTGGGTGGGCCCGGAGACAAGGGGAGTAAGAGGACATAAGGACAAGGCTCAGCCCACTTGTGGCAATTTGACCGCCAACTGCAAGCCACTAGAATGTGCAGACGGCTTTAAAAAGTGTGACCCTTCGAGGACAGGTGAATGACAAAGAGCTATACAAGGCGCCAAAAAGAAAGGAGAGAGGTGATTAGAATGCACCAAAATGGCTATATGCCATTGCTGATTTTGGCAGTACATTTTCCATAGGAATTTCAACAAAAATGTTTGGAATGCAACCTCTGTGTGTTGCTGTGGCTCAACAGAAAGTTATCGTGCATTTCCATCATCCTATGGCGGCCAGGCTGAGAGAACAGCATGTTCCCCATGGAGCGAGTCCACGGTCCAGCCCTGCCCAGTATGACCTCATAGGTGTTTCTCAAGGAAATCCCTCTCCCTTCCAGGCACAATGACAGAGGTTCCTGTTTAAAGAAAGCAGTCCACCTACCAACAAGTGTAGATGGCACTTTTGCTTATGTAATTCCTACATCCAGCATTACTCATGATCAGCATTCAAACTGTTGTTCTCTTTTACGTAAGCTATAACATTAAAGGGGCATGGGTCAAGAAAACCGAGGTCACACGTTCATACAGTATGTCTGACAGACCATATTCCAAATCCAACCTTAATGTTTTCACGGGCGATAAGACTTTCCACTGAGGCATGAAAAAAGTCACACTCTTGCTCAACAGTTAAGCAGAAAACTATCCCAAAATGTATCTTTATACATTAGCTTTCAAGTGCACTTTGCTTTTTGCATTATTTCGTTATTTATACATTCATGTTTTACTTATATATTACTAGGGATGCACAATGAGCTGCAACTCCTCTTATGAACAGTACTATACAAAGTATCTATTATTATTATTATTAGTAGTAGTAGTAGTAGTAGTAGTAGTATTGCTGTTGTTATTAGTATTATTAGTATTGTTGTAGTTTTGTGTGTTCTATATAAGCCATACAGATCCTGTCAGTGACTTTCTGCTTTTCTTTAAAAGTACTATTTTCCCAAATCTTTTAAAAACCGTTGAGAAATCTTGTGTGTCAGTGTGTTTAACACTGTTTCACTCAGTTTTTTTTTCAGAAAACATTCTCTCTTCAGCTTACCTGCTGCTTTAATGATTACCATGTAGGCTCATGTTGTTCCACCCTCCACCCTACACACCCACCACACCACACACCCACACCACATTACCAGAGGCAATTCATTTCCACCTCCTAAGTGCCTCATGAGCAGCCAGGCAGGGGAGAAGGTAGAGCAGGAAAAGTAGAAGGCGAAGGACCAGCCCACTTCAAGTCTGATCGTGTCAGAGACTCCCTCCTCATCACCTTCTCCTCTCAGTTCAGAGTGAGGGAGCGTTTGGAGCAGCAGGACCCAGGCGGAGGAGTGCTCAGCACGGTAAGCTTTACACAGAATAAACTCCGTTTTATTTCTGCTGTTTTATCATAACAAGCATGTAAGGATGTATCTAAGAATTATCGTATGAAAAAATGGCTTCCCTGCCTTTAATTTAAGACGTGATGTAGTGGTAGATCCTGATTTGGAAATCTGCAATATAGGCTACATGGTTGCGCAAACCTTTGCACGGTACAAAACAGCCACACAGAATGACCGAGGACTGCATTAATCAAGACATTAAATATTATTGTTAGCCTATTATTTAGGACTGCGATGCGCTGGAAGTGTTCAGTGCGTTTGGAGAGCACAGTGTAATTTGTTCTGTTCATGCTCGGAGTTAGATTTATTATTTGCATTGGTTTCTTTACTCACATTTTCAAGTTGACATTCAAGCAAATGTGTGCAGTTAGGCGTCGCTTTTAGCGCTTCTCACGCGAAGAGTTTTTTTTCCCTCAGTATCTCATAATTCGCACTCAGACTTCGAGTGTAATTACGGTGAAAAAAACTCATTCTCGTTATAAACTATGTGGACACAAGTATAGGGACGCCTGCTCATTACTCCAACAGGGACTTTAACGACACTGTATTCAAATACATACACTTTAATATGGAGTAGGGAATTTGTGTCCATTCATTCTGAAGAATATTTGTGAGGTCAAGCACTGATGTTGGATGAGAAGGCCTGGCTGGCAATCTCTGTTCCAGTTAAACCCAAAGGTGCTGGATGGGGTTGAGGTCAGGACTCTTATGCGGGTCAGTTATGTTCTTCCACACCAAACTCATCCAACCATGTCTTTATGGAACTTGGGAGCAGTTATGCTGTAGTAGAAAAGGTTCTTGCCCAAACTATGTCCACAAAGTTGTCCAAAATGTCTTGATATGCAGAGACATTAAGGGGTCTAGCCCAAAACCTGAATTTAAAGGTGTGATCCAATAATTTTGTAGTGTTTTAATTTTCTTTGAAAGTGTGAGTCCGCCATGCCAGGTGATGAAGTAACACAACTGCGTCAGGAGCTCCTGTTAGGCGGTGGGAACCGTTTTCATTGTTTTGCTCGAGGGCTTTTTACCTGCTGAGGGAGTGAACACACCCGTTCTCTGCCCTTTTCTGCAAACTCACAGTTTGCTTAATTGTCCCTACATGCCCAGCGAGGGTTGCGTTCACCTTTCCTCTTTTAATTGCTTTTCTTTAAGTCTAAATATGGGCGCTAAAAGGAACATCAAATTTAAAAATGAGAATTCAATTCATTTTCCAAATGTATCATTTGTGCAGACCTCAGTTTTTGTAAACAGATGGTCTCTAGAGATCGTCTGCGGTACAGAAATGTCTCGGATTTATTTACCGTGGTGCTGATAGGATCCAATGGTTGTGATGTCTACTGCATATTGATAGCAATTTTATATTTGACCTAAAATGCCCAGTGAATGTTGAGTCTTCTGAGTGTTTATATTTTTTATGTGTCAAGTTGATGATAAAATAGTGGTAAATCCAAAACAAAGAACCTTCTGATACCCTTCTCTTTATAGCACCCTACTTATAAATCCACCATGGATGTATTTTTAGAAATATGTTTTGGGCCAAAGCTTTACCTTTGTCAAGCAGAATATTTCATGTAATACGATTTTTATAGTTTTTTTAAGGCATTTTTACAGGCTTTAAGACGCCTGGTCCCCATTACTACTCCAATTATGGCATTTTTTGAAAGTCTACTTCATGATTGGAATATGAAGAAATTTGGACAAATTGATGGAGTTCCCCTTTAAAATGTGTCACAATTTCATGGTATTAATGATAACGGAATATTTTACATTAATAATACTAAAGCAGGATCCAACATTTTGTTTTTTTATCCATTTGCTACTAATTCTTAATTCATCATAATACATTAAAATGTTATATTTTTGATCAGTTTTAACAGTTCATATGGCAGTTTGATTTTAGTTTTGTCTGAATTATTCTCTAATTCCTTTCTTTCAGGTTCTTCTAAAAACTCATGGTTCTTTGGACATGAGTTCTCCAAAGGAACAGTGAACAGAGGACAATCAAGAGGAGCTTTATGAATCCTTCACAGCGGATCTCACCAGGAAAACTTCAGCGATTTATGGATTTATGACTCCCCTCTTGTGGTGGGATTATGTGGCCCCAGAGGACTAGTATGTGAGCAGAAAACTTTTCTGAGCATAGAAAGTTTTACGAAAACAATGGACGTTTCACATGCTGCCTATATTGGTGCACTTCCAACAGTTGCGCCCATGACCCCGGCTGCAGGATACCTCTTCAAAATGTTCAGGGAATACCAGAGCAATGATGTTATCGTGACCCATTACAACTTTACAGGAAAGTTGAACAAGAACAAATACAGGGACGGACTGAAACCTGAAGCCATCGCGTTCCTCATCATCTGTCTGCTCATTGTGCTTGAGAATGCTGTGGTTCTTGTCGCGATTTGGAAGAATAAAAAGTTCCATCTTCCCATGTACTACTTGTTAGGCAACTTGACTTTCTCAGACTTGTTGGCAGGCTTCACCTACATGGTGAATATCATCACATCAGGGGCAAACACACTCAAAATGACACCTGTCCAGTGGTTTTTAAGAGAAGGCGGTGTCTTCATCACGCTAGCCGCCTCCATCATCAGCCTCCTGGCCATCGCTATTGAACGCCATGTTACTATGGTGCGGATGAAGCCGTACCAGGGGGCCAAGCGTGGACGTATGTTTGCTCTGATTGTGGCGAGCTGGGTGCTGTCAGTCTTCCTAGGTGTGTTGCCTATCTTGGGCTGGAACTGCATGGGCAGCCTGGATCAGTGCTCCACTGTCCTGCCACTCTATTCCAAGAGCTTCATTCTCTGCTGCATTACGGTCTTCTCTGCAATACTGCTGGCTATCGTGGTGCTCTACATACGCATCTTCCGCATCGTAAAGTCCAATACGCAGCGGCTAGGCTGTGGTCCACAACGCAAAGGTTTGGCAAAGAAGTCGCAGAAGTACATGGCTCTGCTGAAGACAGTAACCATAGTGCTGGGTGTTTTCATCGCCTGCTGGCTGCCACTCTTTATACTGCTTTTGCTGGACTTCTGCTGTCCTGCAAAAAGCTGCCAGATTCTCTTCAAGGCAGATTACTTCTTGGGCATTGCTATGATTAACTCACTCCTGAACCCTATCATCTACACGTTAACCAGTAAAGATATGCGGCGGGCCATACTGAGACTGCTCTGCAGCTACTGCCTGCTGACTTCAGATGGACACATGAAGAAGTTTGCAATACCCTTCTTAGAGTGCAGCACAAGTAAGACAGAGGTGCCATCTCACAGGCTAGAGGGCCTGGAGACGACCGTCTCCTCCGGGAACTTTACACCAACTACTATAAAAACTATTTATCCCAGAATGTCAAAGACTTGAGTGTTTGGGACATGCTAAGGCTCAGTTTTACCATGGCCTGGAATAGTCAAGTGTGTCTTGAATGTTGGCCAGCCCAGATTGTACTGAAAGTGCTTCCTTATAACAGAACTTAGCTCTTGTAATTTGATACGAAAAGAAACAGCAGAACCAGTATCCCTCAAAGGCATTAAAACTATGGGTATAAGCACCCCGACACATTTTATTATTGGGTGATTTACTATGAGTGCTGCCTGGGATCAGAGGGCCTGTTTTGTCTTTGAATCAAATAGAGCTTGAGGCAACATGCACTTAAGGGAAATAACTGCGAGTGAGAGGGTGGCAGTTACTGTAACTTGGGCCTACTGAGGTTATCTGGCACACTCTAGACTGTTACACAAGATCGGTCATCTTTCAGTTCGAAAGATTCAAGCACTGTTACTTAACTGATGCTGCACAAGACGGATCAGATTAAACCAGTGGTGGGTAGGGCTGATACAAGGGCAGAACGCCACAAAACAAGCCCAAGGTGCTTAGGGCTCCCTGCCCACGTTATGTGAGTTCATTTTTGGAAATCATGCCAATTTCAATATGATGCAGTCCAAAGTGTTTTAACACTCACTTGTTTTTGGAATAAAACCAATCCTTGTAAAGCACAGTCAAGCATGCTTTTGTTACAGATAGAATCTCAGCAGACCCAAAGAATGCTGGATTACTTAACGTGTTATCGAAAACAGATCTGTTTTTAGCATTACAACCTAACCGTGTGGAACGATGCCATGCTTTTGTAGCAGGAGAGTGTTCAACCCCGTGTTTATGGGGCTGTATGTTGTTCAGTTGTAAAAAGAAAAATATATATATCTTTATGTATTATGAATAAAAAAATAAAGCAGTATTTGTTATTACGTTTTCACTGTCCCTAATTTATGACGTAACTCAAATGTATGTGTGTTTTGGCAAAGATATACTGGTGTTTATATTAAATATTTTGCATCTTGTTCTATTTTCCTTTCCACTTTCTGTATAAGGAAATAGACTGAAGGAAAGTGTGTGTTATCTTTTCCACATTTACTTAATACAGCATCATTGCATTTCCACTTCACAAATGGGGTCTAATAGGCTTTTGTCTGAGACTGCTGGTAAATCTACATCAGCTGGGTGAGCCGTCTTTGCTTAGTCACAAGGAAACCTGTCTTGCATTATCACGTGATGAACAGACATACAGGAATCAGATGTGGGTCTTTGGGCTTTTTTTTGCCATTTTCCAACCTCAAACTGGCAGCGATTTAATGGTCTTGAGACGTTGGAATAAGGAAGCGAATGGTGCACCCTGTGCTGTTAGCACACCTAATGCTTTTCAGATCATTTAATCCTGTCCCAGGCTTGACGAATAGGCAATTACTTAATGTTATTCATGCGTGAAGATTAAAGGGCTGGTCAAAAAATAAACGGATAAATGGTTCAACGTTTGACTGGGAGGAGAAATTTTAAATGCCAGGCTTCATTTCCATTTCCCGTACAAAAATATCATGTTGCAAATAAGCTCTTTAACAAATGAACTTGCCTAGTCTTTAATTGGTAAAGTATTGTTTTCTTACTCATTTTCTTAAGGTATTGGTCATCAGAAGCATCGAAGCATTAGAAGCTGTCAATTGCCATGACTGTCAGCATTTTGCGCTTTAGTGCAGTAAACGGCCAGCCTATGTATAACATGTTATATCTTGCAAGTCAGTAAGCTGCACTACATATAGTGGGACTAGACACACATCTTGCGTGTGCAAAATATGCCACTGCCGCCTTACCAGGAAACTTCAAAACAAGGTTATCGTGTGGTAAGAGGGCAGCCTACCCAAAGCGTGAACGCATGATGCCACGCTGCATGCCCACTCCACCACAGCTATAGTCTGAGTCATTCTGTGACAATCAAGTGGTGATACGTCAGGCTTTCATGCAACCAAGATTATTTAAAGCGATTGTGAAATGATCTTTAATAAACTTGCATGATAACTTCACATGTCAGGAATTAACACCTAATCAAGAAAGTGTACACTACTTAACTAAATGATAACACAGGTCAACAAATTTTTTTGGAATCATCAGAAAACAGTTTTCATGCTGATTTCATGCAGTTTTTTCAGTCACATCAACTTTTTGAATTATCAGTAATATTAGATTTGCAATAGACTTGCATACGTTTTTTATTAAACTGCAGGCACCAATAAAGTAACTGTTTCAGTATTTTCAGTGTGAAGTCAGACACACTGTGGCATAGATATAATCAGTGTCAGTTAGCTCCCACTGTTTCTTCACAAACACTCAGCATATGATTGTTAACTAGCTTCCTCACAAAAACTGTACGTACAGGAAAACCTAAACAGATTTGATATCAGCATGAAGAAACATTACAAAAGCCAGATAAACTTATCTCTGATGATTTTGACCTCTTGACCTTTGTAATAGTTTAGATGAAAAGCATTATATCAGCACTGCTAAGTACATGTCAATGAATGTTTAAATAGTTCAGTTAAAATATTGTAAGAAGTACTGCACTTTCTTCCAAATAATAAAAAAACAGGTCATTTGTACGATAAAAACAAGACTAGAGAGGATGACTTACAGTAAACAGACCTTTAGTTCACCTCCATTCTAAATCTACTTGTTTCCTGCTCTAAAACATCTGATTCAGTTCATGGGGGTCATAAGCTGAGGTCAGGAGCGAAAACCACAAAATCCATTTCATCCAGTGACTTTCATTGGTACCAAACAGAGTGAACTGCCTGATGACAGTTACTAGACAGTAATCAGTATTTATTGAAATTGTAGAAAACCACAATGTTTACAAATGGGCTGCTCAGCAGGCATGGTCACCTCTGGCCAACACAGAACACAAAGTAATTTTACCAGTAATGTCCAATAATGTAAAAATCATGGACCCAGTACATGGCATTTATTTTGGATTAAGTCCAAGTACTATGAACTTGGTGAATTTTAACATATTAAAGAATGCAATGTGTAGCAGATTCACTTTGACAAGTATCTTTACTGTAATAAACAAAGATGAATATGGAATAAAATAAAACAGCACACATGCATAAATCAAGAGTCTACAAAACTGTAAAACATTCACTGCCTCACATGAAAACAAGTTTAAGATACAAACAAATTGGGTTTCAGGCAATAGGATATATAGAGGATTTATTTAAAGAACACACAAATGAAAACAGAACACGGCTAAATCATAAAGAACTCTCCTGAATGTTCTACCATTCTGTGCTGACCAGGTTCCAGAGCTCATCGCTGACCTCACACTGGGAACGGGTGGATGTGTCTATGTTTATGGGGGTTGCCAGATCTGTACCATAGTGGGCTGAAGGTGGCAAAAACAACAACATTTTAGGGACATCCGAAGATTAAAATGAAGTGTAAGAGGTTAGTGGCTACATTCTTCTGTGGGATAAATATTAAGGAGAAAGGCCAATCCTACATCTGGCCTTAGGCTGCCCTCTAGTGACAGAGGGCAGCCTAAGTGAAGCAACAATAAGGACACAACCCTGTCAACTTGATTATAAACGTTTGAGACTACAAGATGATAGTTAAACACAGTTTACCAGATCTCAGCTGATATGGTATGTATGCAGAACATAAATGTATGTGATATTTGAGTTAGAATATGTGCTGTTTAAGTGATATACCTCCTCGTAATATGTGTGGCTCCGTGTCCAACTCCAGTTTGATTTTGGTAACCTTGAAGTAGAGCTGAGCCAAGTATCTACAACAAAAGGGTAAAATTAATTTACTACAGACAATAACCAGCCAACTGAAATGTCTGTAATTAGGCAACAAAAAGAGCACTTACATAGTTATATTGCTAAGAGCATATACACTCACCTAAAGGATTATTAGGAACACCTGTTCAATTCCTCATTAATGCAATTATCTAATCAACCAATCACATGGCAGTTGCCTCAATGCATTTAGGGGTGTGGTCCTGGTCAAG
>JBBPDC010000028.1:10337281-10390598 GCA_037974485.1 Hemigrammopetersius urotaenia
TGCTGAAGGTAGGATTCGAACCCATGACCTCTTGGTCCAGAGGCAAGTATCCTACCCACTGAGCTACCTCCACCCACCCATATTTTTTTACATATATATTATTTTATACATAAATATTTTAGATATAATAAGTAATTATAATTTGACTTTTTTGTGAGCAGTCTAATGCTTGGTTAGAAATGAGTCATTTTAAAGAAGCCCTCACAAGCCTGGATACTCACTCAGTATACAAGGACGTGAAGACTTGTTTCTTCTTATTGATGTTCTGAGCTTTGATCTGATAATTCTTTACGTCACAATGCTCTTCCCTCTCAGTCCTGCAACAAATAACCAAACACTGGGAATTGTTTTAAACAACATGAATTAAAGAAAAGACAGATTTGCTGCAACAACAGTCTGTGAACAACCACCACCACGTCAGCCCACTAAGAGAAATGTTAGTAGCAGAAAAAAAAGATATTTGTTGTGCTTTAAAAGTAGAGAAAAAGAGCAATTAAAGAAATTAAAGTTCCAGAGTTTGGGCATCATGAAACTGAAGGGGTGGAAAGTCTTGTGCATGGAACCGTGAGAAGTTTACATCTAGTTGACCTGAGACAGCGAGAGATGGAGTATGGGATCAGTGTAGCTGGGACAGGATAGAGATAACGGGAGCAGATCGCTTTGTATGAGTGAGAACTCCAGTGGCAGATTATTGAATACACTGTAGAACTTTGCAGGGAGGCCTATGCACTGTTTACTATTTTAAAATTTAAGTGAGTTTACATTACACTATCCTGTATTCAAAGCTTTAAATCTAAGAAAACACTAAGGCTGTAAGTGAAGTGAAGGGAGTCTATGTAGGAGCGACTACTGAGATATGACCATGTCTTCTGTATACTAGTGAAAGTTTAATGGCTATGGATAATCTAACCAAAATAAAAAACGGAATGGTCCAAGAACTGAACTCTGAGGGACACCACACATAACAGGAGAGGTGGAGTACGTGTGGACCTTGTGTGATAAACTGCTGTCTGTCTGTAAGAAATTACCCGAACCATTGAAGAACAATACAAAGGAGACAGGAAACAGGTACATGATTAACGCCGTCAAAAAAATCAAGGAGTAGTGAAAGTGACCATTCGATCATCCATGAGTAGGAGGAGAAAGTTAAGAGAATAACTGTCAGAAGGCCAGAGAACATCATTAACACCCAAAAACACTGTCTCTGTGTACAGAAGTCTTTACCTGAACATGCAAGTTTTCTTCAGTGAGCACCAACGATTGAGCTCTTTCTCCTCAGCCTTCAGAATCTACACAGAAGAACAAAAGGTCAGTAAACTACCACAACACGCCCAGCTGCATTTTCAGAAGGGTGCTACACTGTGATCTGCTCAGAGAGAAGATTAAGTCCTCAGGCACTGGTCAAAGTTATTCCCGGAGGAATAGCAATACCAGCTCAGACACAATCACAGCTCATCAGTGCAAGATGCACACCCTGTGGCCCAATTCACACAATCACTAATTACATCAGTCACTAATTACATATTAATAATTACATATGGCAACCAAAATTCACATGAAATGTGAAGGTGTGTGAGACTCACCTCATCAGTGGACAGGCCAAAGTCATTGGGCACAACCTGTCTGTAACGGAATCTGCAGGGCAGGTCATCTATGATGTCCTCATAGTCCAGCTTGTAGTACTCATCTAAGTACTGCTCAAATGTCTTCTCCTCTAAATTTCACATACAAAAAAAAAACCTAATAAAACACATGCATGTAAAATATTTAAAACCCTTTAGGCAAGTTGACAGATATCAAAAAATAGATTATATTAACAGAGTAGAGGTCATGCACCTTTATCTATACCTTTACACTGCATAACCAATTTAATAAATATGAAAAATTATGGAGGTCACCTTTTGCATGTTTTTCACTCCATATTAATTAATTATTAAAAGGGCATCCTAAATATTACTGGCTATAAATTATACTTTATGTGTAAATCAACCTTTAACAAATAATTAGTAATTGAAACAATAATTTGTATCACATACGTGGGTCAAACACTGGTTTGCTTTTGGTGATGATTTCAGCAAAGTGTGACTTTTTCCTCTTTTTGCCCATGAGAGGGGCATCATCTTTGGTTTTTTTCTTCCTCTGTTCTTTCAGTTTCTTCTTCTTCTTCTTAGACAGGGCCTGCTGACTGGGATCATAGTCAGCATCCATCTGTCAAAGCAACAGAACGTAGGCATGACTTAAAAAGCAAGTGAACATCTTTTATTCTAAACAGATTTTAAAACAAAGTAACAAGAGAACATGTTTTAGGAGGCTCTTACAATGAAGTCAGGATCCTCACAGTTTGGCTGGCACTGCTGCTCTTCACCCTCATATTCTTCCTCCTCGTACTTTTCCCCATCCCCTTCCTGATCCTCACCCGTCCATGTGTCCCAATTCCAGTGTTCTGGCAAAAAAAAAACCCATTAAAATGTTTTAGTATCGTGTTCTAGATCTAGTGTACTGCAGGACGTAGGTCCCTCCAAATGAAACTAATAATAAACTTACCATCCATCTCATCTTCATCATCAAACTGAGGCTTCTCCTCCTCATCATCATCTCCATAGTACTCATCTCCAAAAAACGTCTGCAGAGAAAATAAGATGACCCTTTTTTTAGTCCAATGTGTGGAACATTTGCAATGTGGACAGTACAAAAGGAGAAAGTAGAAGCAGCTTAACCAAAGAACAAAGAATTAAATATTAAAAAACAAAAAGCAAAAAAGAAAAGCTTTGCAACAGTATAATACAAAGAACTGTACACTATACAAAATACATAAATACACACAAAGGTGTTTGTGTATATTATATATAGACATACACAAACAGTGAATTTTTTCAGATAGTTGACGTAGTATAACTGAACCAGAAAATCCCACATTTACTTTGTAATTCCTCCCAAAGTGATAGCACCCTAGCTTTCAATGAATGATGTTTTTAAACTATAAAATGATACTACATGTAAACATCAAATTAACAGCTTAGTAGATATCACAGCCATTTACACTGAAAATCAAAAAGACTTTTTTAGTTTAAGACCAATAAGGAACAAATAACCATCTGAGCTTGTGGCAAGAAACACTTGACAAAAGCTTATACATAAAAATTAATGCCCTTTTCTAACCATAAACATTTGTTTGAGGAGGTTTTTATTATAGCCATTCCAAACGACTGTTCTTGAGCATTATTTCCACTTTCTCAGAAACTCCAATGACTGGTTGAACGGGGTGAATGCCCTTGTTTTGTTGATTTAAACATCTTTTACAAGCCCCACCTGCATCAGTTGGTCGTGTTGCTGAGGATCAAAGTCTCCTTCCAGGTCCGTCTCACCAAATGCCAGCTGTTGGTTCCCCGTTATCTCCTGCAGTTTCTTCAGCTTGTCCATGATCTCGGCTCGCTTCAGGTTCTTCAGCTCCTTCAGCTGCTGTTGTTTCTGCTCTTTCTCCTACTCAATCAAACAGAGAAGGGTTTAAGTGTTATTTTGTTTCTGCCATATTTAAGCCAGGATGGTCCTTGATTAATGCAAAAAGCAATGGACTGTCAAGTGTCTGATCCCTCAATTTTAACCCTCTGAGGTAGTTTGCTACACCTTTACACATTGTAAATATCTTATATAACTAAAAACATATATGCAAAAGTGACACATATGGTGAACCTCAGCAATAATATGATAGTAAAGTGAATGTAGTGAAGCAGTTTCAAAAAAAAGTAACTCTACTTGCATTTTCTCTGCTCTTTCACATGCATATTAATCAGATGGTCATTCACACCTGTAACTTCCCCCTCCCCCCGTCAATGGCCATGTGTCAATGGCGGTCATTGTCTGCCTGGCCCAGCTCCCAAAGCTTTTGTAGTAGCTACACCTTCTAAATTTTTTAATACTCAAATAAAGACTTATGTCACTCTGCTACACACGATTAAATGGAAAAAATGATCTACATCACAAAAAGTGTACATAAAAAACTATAAGCACAAATAAAAATACATTAAGCAGTCTAATCACAATGGCAAGCTGCATAATAGTTTCATTTCTGATGAAGGCAAAGGTACACATTACATGCACCACACTTTCAGAGTTTTTGTCGTCCTTCCCTGCACCCTGCATATGATTATCTGGCCAAAAGCCTAGACACAGCGTAATTCTCCTTATAACCTAAATGCATTATTAGTCTATTTAGCTAATGTTGGCTGATTAAACTACTGTAAACGCAACTCTGAGGACAACATGACATGGACTTTAGCCATATGATCATCTGACCAGCAAAAGACTAGATATAACTCCATAAGCTAACCCAAAAAGCACCAACAGCTAATAAAACACATATTATACTACTTACTCAAGACGAAGCTCAAAGTGCCTTTGTTCATCTTCACTGCTGTCATTTGATAAATCAGACTTTGCATCGTCTGACTCACTCTCCAAAGCTAAGTCTCCAGTGTGTAGAACGAGTGTGTGTGTGTGTTTATATCAGTGAAAATGGGCGTGATCTCACCGCCCCCTCCTGCACATTGAGGCCAATCACGCCACCACTGCTATTCAGGTATTCAGGTGTTTTACATCTGAATAGCTGAGAGCATGGCTGCAGGACAGAAAATAACCTTTTTTTTTTTAATTCTATTTACAAAGCGCCACTGATTTATTCAATTTTAAAACACACAACATAAACTACAGTCTTCAAGGTTTCTAGTGGCGTTTCTTAGACAAACACTTGCAGAGATTTAGATGATTGTTTTGGAACAGTAGACAAATCCCTCTGCAAACAGTGCTAGAAAATACCTTTTTCTTTCTGTCCTTCACTTCTTCCCTCTTTTTCTTCCTCCGGTCATCTTTGCTTCGGACTGAAGTGGCGACGTTGCGCGGGTAGGTCTTGATCTACGGATTCGTAGTGTGAGAGAATGTGTGTGAGCAACTCAACAGTCAACATTGATTCACCATCAACAAGCAACACAAGCATACAAACACAAATTCCAGCTTTCAAATAAAAACCTGCCGTAATAGCTCCAGGCTCCTCAAAGCGAAAGTTGTAGTCCCTCTCAAAGTCCTCTTGCTTCTGCAGGAACGATTCACCCTCTTCCTCAGAATCTTCCACATCCTCCTGCATGAGCTCGTCATAGGTAGGAATTCTAGAGACCAGCCATACAACGTTTTTTTATTTTTTTTATTTTAATCTGTTTTATCATCAAAACTAGTACAACTAGTACAATCCTGAGTTTGCATTAAAAAATTATTAGTCACTATTCTATTTGTAAAGAAAAACAATGTAATATTTTTGTTACAGAAGTTTTCTATTCTACAGTAATTCTCTCAATTTACTCAAAAAAAAAACTCATAATGTTGCCAGGTTTTTGAAAAGAGCAGTATGTTCTGCTGGACTGAATAACAAAAAAAAATAATGTTCTTTTTATTTTGTCAGATCGAATGTGAATCAGTTTCTTTGCACCTCAAGTATAAAATGACATGTTACTATGAGCTGTAAATGTGCTCGGACCAGAGTGTTGAATATCACAGTATATCTTTGTTACTGATTTTAACTTGTGTTAGTAAGATATATGGAAGATAATGTTTGTACAGACCACAAGTATACAAAGTTGTTCTTGTTTTAAGAGCACCATCACACATAGTAAATTTGACCCACCTTTCCTCCTCATCTTTGTCCAGATATCCTTTGTTGAGAATGTAGTCTCGCAGAAAAGATTCCTTTTCGTCCAATTTGGGGTCATTCCAGTACTCTTTGAGGTATTTCTGCATGAACAAAGTCAGAAGGTATTACATATTTCGGCATCAAACAAACAGCTACTTAAAAAGTTACTCTCAAACTGAATTTAGCAAATCCAGACCTGTGTCTACACTCACCATCTCCTGAACTTCTTCCTTCCCCTCCAGCTCTGCCTGCCCTTTCAGCCATTCCACAAAGTCAGCCTCTTCGTTGTCCTGCAGGACAAAAAGAGGAGAAATGAAAGGAATGAAAGACACCCATTTGGCACATAAACAAAGACACAAACAGATTTATGGATTATAAATGTGATCTGCCTGTAGATGTGAAACTCTAGACATACCTTCTCCTCTTGGCTTTTGATCCTGCGTTTCAGCAGCTGCCCTTCTTCATCGCTGCCTTCATGATCACTGTCTTGCACAAACTTACGAAAGCTGCCAGAAACAGTCCAACAACTCTGTTTAGATCAGCTAGCTTTAACACTTCAAGTAATACAACAGAACACACTTTATGTGATGGCAGTTCTGTCATCACAACATTCAAAGTCAGAATCAGTTGCTCCTCACCTCTCCTTCAGCTGCTGCTGCTCCTGGATATAGCTGGGAGATGCAGCTCTCTGTGGGAAAACCCCCCCCCAAGTGTAAGCAGGACAGGGTATTTCTATTGCAGTGCAGGAATCACACACACAAGTATTATAAGTTCCAATACCTCCTGCATTTGTCTGGCCGCCTCTTCGTCATCACTATCGTCCTCATCATCGTCATATTTTCTGTGTGAGCAAATTGGTCAATTGTGAGAACCATGCACACTAAAAGCAGTTATAATGAAACTTTTCTTGCTTAGAGTACAGTATAAGAAATAGGGAAGAAGAAATGGTCAATTGTATTTAGGACACATAGTGAGGAACCCGCCATAGTGAAGCAGTGCTTGAATGTAAATACTGATGTTAACACCGTTTAGACTATACTATAATTCAGGCACGCACAGTTTCCTCTGGCATAAGCAGGTAAATACAGTAAGAAATGTATGTAATTTACAGTAATAAAATAAAAATACAGGGCTTTAAGAAGAACAAAACAAAAAACACAAGAACACACGGGGTAAATTCTGAACTGCAGCTGCATCAATGGGCAGCAGCCAATCAGCAGCAAGGAGAAATAAATAGCATTCTTAGACTGGCTACTTTCAAACCCCGGACATCACAAAAGAAAAAAAAAAAAAAAACAAACGGCAGAAGATATCTGCTGTTTCCACGTTAGTGCGGGGGTTTCAAAGAACAATAAGTAGTTCGGGTCTCCGAATAAATCTGCGATGGACTGAAACTGCAACTGCTGATCCACATTAAAAGTAGGGGTTTATGGTATATCAGGAATGCTACCACCATAACAGCAAGATGCTGCTGGTCACATACGCTTGCTGTTTAAACTAATTCTGCTAATTCTGATAACCCTTTATTAAGCCCACAAGTGGGAAATTGGCATTGTTACAGCAGCAAGAGGTCAGTACAAAAGAAGAAAGTAGAAGCAGCATAAACAATATAATAAAACTATACAACACAACAACAATATAAATAGGATACATTACAAATATATGTATGTACACACAGTGGATATGTATTTATGTAACAACTTCTTTTAAACAAAAAACAAACATAAATGCAGTAAAAGCACACAGTATCTTACATACATGTCTCTAGCATGCATAAGGTATTCAAAATGTTATTTAAGAACAAAATACTTACCCTCCTCTCTCCAAAATGACTTTGCGCTCATAATCCTTGAGGAACATCGGTTTCTCTGCCTTTTTAGAAGTGGACGGTTTCTCATCACTTCCTGAGCTAGAGGCTGTAGGCAAAAGGCAGTCAAAAACACAATGAGCATGTAGAAGACATGTTTTCCATCATACCGATTGCATAACTATAGCTTCACATACCCTCTTCTGTGTAGAATTTTGCATCTGTCTGATAGATCTTTGGGTCTTTCTTCTTGAGCAGAGAGAGTGTTCTGTAGAAATCCTGTTCGAGTTTAGGATCAAGTTCCTAGAAATAAATTCAGCATTTTCAGAAGAGTTTGAGGACATAAATGACCTATAACACAAAGCCTGAATACAGGAAACTGTTATTAGGGTCAAACTGCCACTTACCACTTCACTGTCCTCATCAGATTCTGACTCTGAAGAGCCAGAGGAGATTCCCTTATCCTGGTCCCCTAAGCGGTCTTTCACTACAATTGATTTGACAGACAAAGAGACATATATAAATTTCCCTTTGAGACTGCGAGTAACAATATTAACATCAACGATCCACACTGCATCACTCTCAGTTGTAATGAATATACTCCAGCAGCCTGCCAATGGTGTAGGTCAAGAAAATGATTAGATAACCCTTTATTAGTCCTACAGGTAGGTAATTTAACAATAAGACAATATTAGTCCCACAAGTGGAATTTTTTAATTATTACAGCAGCAAAGTGGACAAGGGTAGAAAAGAGAAGCAGCGTAAATAAAACAATAAAAACAACAGAATAATATTTACGCTGTATAAATAAACCAGAAATATAAATAGAGAGGGGGTGAAGTCCTCCTTCTAATTTGATCACTACACTCCTTTTTAAATCATTGTCAAGTGCTGGGATCCACGGGGCAACGAAACACTTCCAACCTGATCAAAGCATGTGGGACTTCTGAGACAACATGCAGCCCAACTACATGAAACCACACTGCAGGTAAATTAACAATGAATAAACCATTATGAAGAGAATCATTATGGTAATTGTGAGCAAATGTTTAAATTCACACTATTCTGATCAGTCACACCCCGGTATCTATGTAAACTTACGAAAGTTCTTACTATGGGTTAGCCTGTTAGCCTGGTTAGCAATTACTGTAACACTTACGCTTCTGCAGTTCTTCTCTCTGTCTATACTTGTCGTACTTTTCTGCGAACTTCTTGTTAATCTTTATTTCCGACATGGTCGCTTAGTATGGAGTTCAAACAGTGTAAACATTAGATTTATGCCACAACATAGACATTAGCATGCTACCCTATAGACCAGCATGGGCAGACCAGAGAGAATATCACGTGACCTATACGTCACACAGCTTTCGGGCCAGAAACGTCGACCAATCAGTGGGCGCAGAGCGTCGGCCAACCTGCACGGGCTGAGCTAGGTATGGGACAGGCCCCTAATTTTCTGTCCTATATTATTGTCTAGTGTAATATTTTGCAACTAATGTTAACTTACTCAAAATTGTTCACAGTGGTGCTGATAGTAACCAGATGTATGGAATATTTAAAAATTTCATTATATTTTTAAACCACTCAGGGGCTAAAAGTGTGAAGCAGATTACACTACAATATAATCATCTACATTACATATTAAAAGACAGATTTCATAATTCTGGATAATGCCTGAATTGTAGGCATAGTGACTCAATCATACCTATAAAATGAATTATTTCCATCTCAACAAATTGATCAAGAATTCATTTGTACTATTTGTACTATTTTTAAGATCTCAGTCTAGCCTGATGAAAACATTCATTTAACATGAAATGAACCATTTATATTTGAATCAGTATTGTCAGCATTTGCAGTCAGTATTGGGATGCTGGTTTTGCTGGACAACAGATCAAATGTGACCATTTATCTCAGTCTCAGTGCAGGCTCAGATCTTAAATGATCAATGCTCAGTCTGAAATTGAAATGTAATGCAGTGCTAGTGGGACATAGTTAGTCATGCACAGATAATAATTATATTTGCAAACACTTTTTCCCAGTACAGCCCCATGTATAGTGCCCATTTACATGAATTCTCTTGTCGCATTACAATATTTTGTTCCTCTTATTGCATTTCTATAATGATACATCATATAATCCAAGGGTTACAGATCTTATCTGCAAAGGGCTGGCGTAGTTTGCAGGTTTTTAATTCCAATAAGCAGAAGCACACCTGATTCCACTTGGTCCCAGTCTTTAACAGCTGAGTTCTTGGAGGTGCAGTCAGGAGTGAGAGGTGTGATGGAGGTCGTTGTCTCTGGGGTGGGGTGGGTGAAGGGTGTGAATCTGTTCATCTTAAACCTGCAGTAGAATGTATTCAGCCCGTCTTCTAGGTCTTTGTTTGCTTCAGCAGTGGGTGGGGGTGTCTGACAGGGTAGTTAGCTGAGAACCATTCTTTCAGCTTCTGAGAGCAGGTCCTTTCTGTCCATTTCACCTCATTAGGTAAAATATGGTGGATTATATCAGGAGTGTCAAATCTTATCCACAAAGGGCTGCAGGTTCTCTGGTCCAGACCAACATCTCCTCCATCCTCAAAAAGACCCAGCAGAGGATGTACTTCCTGAGGCAACCGAGGAAGTACAGTCTTCCACAGGAGCTGCTGATCCAGTTCTTCACTGCAGTCACTGAGTCTGTCCTGTGCTCCGCCATCACAGTCTGGTATGGAGTAGCCACTAAACTGCAGCAGATTATATGGGCAGCAGAAAGGATCATCGGTGCTCCCCTGCCCTCTATCCAGTATCATCTCGTAAGAACCAGGAAATGGGCAGGAAAAAAACATCACAGACCCCTCACACCCTGGGCACAGTATGTTTATGCATATGTATGTATATATACGTGTGTGTACATATATGTGTGTGTGTGTGTGTGTGTGTGTGTGTGTGTGTGTGTATACACCAATGTGCATATCTTCATACATATATTTAGATTAATAGTATAAACATATTCTAAGCCCATAATCCAAACCATCATATAACATGCAGAACACATAATGAGT
Source organism: Hemigrammopetersius urotaenia (assembly GCA_037974485.1). Classification (NCBI taxonomy): domain Eukaryota; kingdom Metazoa; phylum Chordata; class Actinopteri; order Characiformes; family Alestidae; genus Hemigrammopetersius; species Hemigrammopetersius urotaenia. The sequence continues at coordinate 10,347,803 of JBBPDC010000028.1, forward strand.
GGCTGCATTTCAGGGAGCACAACGGACATGATCTCATCATAAAAGTAACACCTACTGTCTTTTTAATAACACAGGTTTATACTCTTCACTGAATAAATATATTTTGGCTTGGGTGTGCTTACACTAAATTTTCAATACAGCAGCATGCTCAAGCTGTAGGGAACTAGTTAATGTTAATGTTATTAACTCATTTAATTCATATGTAATTATTAGTTTAATATACCAATTTAATTTGGACATTTGACACACAGAGGCCTCACTTGCACACTAACCATAGAGGAAATACTTACTGAATAGTTCTGTGTCCTTAATAAAAAAAGTGTATTTCTTCTTTTACCTTCTTAAACATTTCCATTGAAGCTTCCATTTTTTTACACTGATTAGTTTGTATGTGCCTTCTTCTGGCTAATTATTCCAGTGCTGGCAATGATGGGGTTTGATAAACACGTGGTTTATAGCAAACTCACCACTTGGTGGTGCTGCAGCACAGCATTGACTGTATATTGACGCTTCCCCTTTGCTTTGACAGCTTTTAAGATCGCGTTGATCACTTTTATTTGCCCCGTTCAGTTCCATTCGGTTTCTACTCTCTTCATAATAACAAAAGTCACATTTACCATTCATTCTAAACAAAGGCATTAAACAAGCTACCACATGAGCTAGTAAGGGTTTGATGAACTGGTTCAGGTGAATTTAATTGGGATGTTCATGCCACACAAAAAGAAGGCCTAAGCAAAATGTATTACTTCTCTTCCAGGAGGCATTTGTTCATCATCTAGTGACTCATTTCAGTACACTAGTCTCTGTGTGCGGTTGTTTACACAGTATGCATACCTAATTGATCAAACACCTTCATGCATGGGTCACATTGTTTGTCCTCTTACACAGTGCACAAGACATTTAGTGTTTAACCTTGTCTGTGATAGCATGTTTGCAGTTGTCCCCATAGTTTGCCAGTGATTTGGTGATTTGGGGATTTCACTGTCACTGTGGATTCATGGTTTTGGTTTTGGCATCAGAAACTACTTTCGCTGTTTGTGAGTCGTTTCATCAGTGTTTTCACTTTCTGTCACTTGTTTGAAAGTTTCTGTACTGAAAGTGATTTGCCATGTACAGTCCTATGCAAAGTGAAAAGAATAATACTGGGGGTCAGACCTTTCACCCAGAAACCAACCTATATCAAACTACCAATGTCCCCAATCAGCATTGATGACAGGCTTCATTCTTATGTTTAACTGAAGGCCAACTCTCTTTCAATTGTGTAGATCTAATGTTATGTTATGAACCACAGTGGTAACAGTTTTTTTCTCTATCCCTAACTACTTCAGTTTCTATACTGTGCCGTAAACCATTTTTAAAAAAAATGCTTGTTTGTTTTGTTAACAACTGAAATGGTTAAATAAAAAACATATTGTAATGAAGATTGAACCATTAAAACCAACATATCTTTCACTTCTTTTCAAAAGCTCTTCTCTGTTGTAAGATGAAGCTGTTTCTTCACTGGGGTCCGAGGCTAGTTAGCATTTATTTTGGGCCCGTTATCTTTTAATAAAGACGATCAGTTTTAAGCGTAACAGGGTTGAAACCTCATCCTGGACTACACAGTGTTCAGGGAGGAGATTCTCCACTGGAAGAGAAATGTAGTCCAGCACTCGGCTTAAGCTCAGTCCAGTAAATCAGCGACATTATCTGTGTTTTCTCTTGATTATCAGTGTCATTCATAACAACCTCTTGTTTACCAGTTATCTCTCTCTCCCTTTATGTGCCCCTGATAAGAGTTAAGGGATGCAGAGGGGAGTTTGTACAACTTCCCCTCATTTCTTTTCATTCTTCTTTCTTGGAAGAACTGTCCACATGGATCGGAGAAAGCCTGTAACTGAGAGCTGTATTATATTAATGTAAACCACACAAATGAACCACATAAACAGTTAAAGATGTAGCAAACTCTGTTAACACTGTCAAAGTATTAAAGCATATCATTCACTCCCTGGTCCATTCAATGCATATCTAGAAACTGAACTGTGAAACATTTAGGTTTAAATTCATAGTTTTTGTATTTACAAATGCTCACCAATTCAGCCTACAACAGTTTACTTAACAGTTTTAAGTTTTTGATACATAAAACAACAAAAATGTAATAATTGGGTCTAATGGAAAAATAAATCACAGTAAAATGTCAGAATATGGCTCTTTAATTTAAATGGATTGAATCATAACTATACATGCCATACCACCTCAGTACCACACACACACTAGAAGCCCAGAAACTTTTTCCTGAAGTGTTCTAACAAGACAGAATGAAAGAAAGTCTACAAGTTAATCAAAATGGTGAAGGATTTAATACACCCCTTGATGTCCATAGTCAGTGCTATTCCGTACTATTATATTATATTATATTATATTATATTATATTATATTATATTATATTATATATTATATTATAATTCATACTGTAACATAATATGAATTACCATTATCAATATATCAGATTATATACATCTCCTCCTCCTCAACTGAAAGTTTCAACAGCATTTCTCTGTTTTTATGAGCTGCAAGAGAGTAATAGGCTATTTCGTATCAAATATCGTCACGTTTCTGTTATCGACCCTGATAATGGCAGCTTTAAGGGTTCGAGGTTTCCTCTGAACATGCCCTGTATGTTTTTGAAGAATGGCCTTAGAAGCTCCACAAACATCTGGAGGAGTTTCTCCATCCTGGGGACCCCCTCTACCCCAAACTGACCTACTTCTCTTGGAAATGTAAATAACTCCCACCACGCTATATGGGCCTGGCAGGAGGCCAAAACACATAAAAAACATAAGGATCTGTTCAGAGGGCAGGGCTGTTCCAGTAATCACTGCTTTCATGTTAACCGCCACAGTTTTGTGCTTATACGGCATCAAAAGGTTTAATGAGGTTTAGTGTCATAAATGACTGCTTTATCATCTGCTTTGGTGGATATGAGCGGCTACACACGCTGATATTGGTATTTGTATGGATTTGTCATAGGCCTGTGATTTTGCTCACCTTCACTAACTTCATGATAAAGCCTGGTCTGATATTCCAGCTCGCAGCCTCTTTATCTGGGGCACCTTCTCCTTTTTCTGGGAAGCAGCTGATTCACGCTACCTTCATAGATGAGTGACAGGAGCAGTAATCCATGGTCAAAGTCAGCAGGAGTTTCAGAGCATAAACGTGAACCTAGAAATTCAATATGTGTCTTATAAAAGTGTAAATGGCGGCTGGTTAAAAACATGCCCCATACTAATGTCCCCTGCACATTTGGTGCTAGTACAAGAACACGGTCTTCTCACTGGTCATCAGAACTGTTGCTCAACACTTGGTCTTGGAGTATAGACAAAGGTACTGGAATAAAGAGTGGAGCTGACGATTAAACTGATCTGAACTGATACAGTTGTGCTAATAGTTATAAGATGGACATAAAATCATTTAATTAGGTGCAATTGTCTTAAAATCGCTACTTATGTCAGTATTACTTATACACTACTGATCTCTAGTACTTGCCGTTACATACTCTTAACTACTATTTGTGTTATTAGTAATTCACTTACTTTACTTATCTGTAATATTTGTATGTATGGCACAGTGTATTTTATATTGAGATTTTTTTATTGAATATATTTAGACTTTATTTTTATATTGTTCTTGTCTCTGTGTCTCTGTGCAGTCGTGACATTAGCAATTTCCTCCAGGATCAGTAGTTTTCTGATTCTAATTCTGATTCTGATTTCAATACCAAACAGTTTTAGTAGTTGTGCAGCTTTCATCTTATGAAACTGACAGAAAAAAGTGATTTTTAACCTGTGTCTTTCTAATGGTTAATCATTAATGATGCCATTCCAGAAAACTGGCTTCTCCTTATTACTTGCCAGGAACAACACACCAGCAAGCCATGATGTAAAACTGGGCTGTTTACATGTCCCAAGTACACAATGAACATCTATAACAGGAAGCTCCCTCACCAATGCAAATGGTGTAAGGTCTGAGGTCTAAGTCACCTAGGAACACCTTACAGGGTTGAATATAACAAGTTTGACATTAGAAGGTAACAAAGCTAGAGAAGCTAGAGAAGAATCGATTTGCTCTAAACATTAGAGCTTATAACACACTCCTCCACTGCATTGAACTTGAACTTAGCCTTGCTTCACAAACTTTCTCTGTGTATGAGCCCCCTTTTTCATGGATTTCTTTCTGCGGCGGTTTTCCAGGAGCTCTGCATAATTATACACGTGGGAGTTCCAGAAACGTGAGACTGAGATAAGTAGCCTGATCAAAGTGGAGCAGCTCGCCCAATCACGTTGGACAAAAACAAACCTGGCCAAGAGAAATACCCTCCTCTTATTGGTCAAAAATATATACTGGCCCCTTTTCCCCGATCTGCTGAGAATCTCAGGGCCATCTGGTGGGTAGGATTTGGTTGGGAAAGTAAGTGAGGGGGCTTGAGACTTCCTCCTGATTACTGTTTTGCACTGGCCCTGGCTTATGATTACTCTCGATCCCAAACTAGCAAAGAACAACACGTGATCACGGCAGCATTACTGTAGTTCAACCTATTACATATCCAGTTCAAAGTTCTGTTTTATTTTATTATACATTACATTCATTTGGCAGACGGTTTTAGCCAAAGCGACTTACAATATGAGGAAACACTCAAGTTTTAGAACCGTGCGAGAACCAGAGGAGAGTACTACTAAATCTTTACGTATGAGAAATGGAAGAAGATTGCATTAGTAGCAGAGATGCTCTCTGACCAGAAGATTCTTCAGGAGGTGTTTGAACTGGATTTTACTGTTATTTTATTATTCTGTTTTTCTATTATTTCTATCCCAACAGGACCAGACAAGGGCAAAACCAAACAGCCAGCAAGTGGCATAACCACCATAGCCTTTTGTGTTTTTCCTCAGTCACAGATGCTATTACAATTCTTGAGGAGCTCAAAGTTTATAGGTGACGGTCTTAGCAGCTCCTCAGGAAGAGATGGAATTATACACTCATACGGAGTCAATATAGAAGAGAGCAATTTAAAAGTCTGTGCCCATATTCATGAAGCTTCTCAGACTAGGAGTGCTGACGTAGGATCTGATTCTAGATCAGTAGTCCTACCCAGCAGCCCTGTGAATATGGCCCCTAATGCCCTGAAAGTGATCCTGCAGTATTCATTTTTGCAGTGTTTATATAGTGAAGTTCTCACGATGAACTGTAGTAGCTACATAGTAGATCCACGGCCGAGCTGGTAAAGAAAGTCCAGGCCCACTTTTTGTCCCAGTCCGCCTCGTACATGTGTATGTATATAAGGAAGCTGAAATGGATGCGTTGACGCAAATCGTTTATCTTCTCTGAGGACAGTGGACTAACCGCCTTATTTTTGATTTTCCATGTGTTTACCCAATTTTCATGTAATATGAGTCTGTTAACATTGACAAAGGCTAAAAAATAATTGAAATTTGGAAGGAAAATTTATATATCAAATAATAATATATTAATTATAATTGTATTTTATTTTAGGAGAGCATCTGGCCCTCACAGTGTCTGCCGAGAAAAACACTGGCCCTTGGCAAATGTAGTTGACGACCCCTGTCCTACATGCACGCCGCCGCTCAACCATTCTCCGGACCCCATTACTCTGTGGGTTTTCCCCACTCATTTGTTAGCAAAAACTATCCTGAAGGTTCTCCCGGGTTCAAAGATCTTGTGTAAAATAAAATGACCTAAAGACCTAAAGACCGAACATAAAGTGACCTAAATACCTACAATAAAATGGTTGTACTTTATGGCAATTTGACTGCATTTTTAATATTACAAGTTTTTTAAATTACTAAAATTTTAGCTCTACAAAACTTAACATGACGGGACCTCGATCATCAACACCAACAGTTGTTTGGCCGTATAACGGCGATTTACCATTTGTTGCACTACTAGCACAGATCCACGTCGCTTGTTCTAAGGGTGAACATCATAACACACTACATTCATATATACCACACAGTATGTAGTTTCATATCATCAGAGTGCTATTAAACAAAATCATGACTTTCAAGTAAGTTCTATGTATCAGTTTATAACAGGGCAAGTCTTACATGTGAAATTGGCTCCAATCTGACATATCGAGTTTAACATAAGACTGCTAGAGTGTTATCTTGACTACTCAGTATTAAAAAGACAAGATTTAATATAATATGCTTAACTGTTAAGTCTTTTTTTACTTTCAATTGTGAAAGTATGGAAATTGGGGTCTCTTCTTCATATTAGAGTAATTTTGAGCATGTTAAACCACATACAAAAAGCTATTTATGTTTTGACCCATATGAGTGTGACAACATACCCATGTGAAGTCTGATATGAGATCAAAGGGCAGAAGATAGTCTAGCAAAATATCACTGCACTAAGCGCTGCATTGATCTCCGGACCAAGCTTGCAGTCAGTCGATATGAAACAAATGTAAAAATGTTTTTGCCTCATGAGAAATTGCACTGGTTAGACCAGGGCTGTCTTATCCACAAAGGGTTGGTGTGACTGCAGGTTTTTATTCCAAATACGTTCCTCTGGGATGAGATCCGACAGCCCGGGTTTATACTGTTACCAGCCCCCCTCCTGGGAATCCACTTTTCCCCCTTTAGCTCCAACCTGTATTCAGCATGCTGCCCCTCCCACTACTTAATTATATAGTCAATCAGAGACTGAAAACTTCTAGCCAAAGCAGATGCAGCAGTTGGAACTACATTTCTCAGGAAGGATCTCCAGGACCAGAGTTGGTGACCACCTGAACAAAATAAACTGTCACACCAAATGAAAAAGTATTGTACAAATTTATTTCATTTCTGCATTCAGAAACATACACAGGGTAAAAAAATCTGAATTCCTCCATGTCTGATCAATAAAGGAGGTCCCAACCCTGGTCTTGGAGCCCCCTGTTCTGTAGATCCTGGGTTAAAGAGTTTCTAAGAGCATAGAGGAGACTAAAATGTACAGGACAAGGGGGTTCCAGGACTTAGGCTGGGATCCAGTGATTTAACGGATCTAAACCATCACACATAGAGGTACGACACAGATTCTTTAGGTAGGGCTCATTATCTCCCAATCAGACATTAAGTACGAGATGAAATTCAAATGTTAATCAAAACATGTAGATCCTACAATAAATAATAAAGTTTATATACATCAGAAGACTTCAAATGTACAAATCAGGAGGCGATGTATATTTACACAAAAACTAAATATTTACACATCCACAACAGAAAACTTCAGCCAGTGAGAAAATAGTATCATGCAGTTGATTTTACAATGTTTCTACAGAACCAACCGAAACAACTCAAAAGGTCCTGAATAAAAACTTCACAATGGTAGAAGACAAAACATCAACATTTCTGGCAGACGCTTTTATCCAATGCAACTCCCATTCCATACAGGGGACAGTCTCCCTGGACTAGCTTAGGGTTAAGGATCTTACTCAGGAACCCAGTGATGGTGTGCTAAAGGTAGGATTTGAACCCATGACCTCTTGGTCTAGAGGCTACTAGGGTACCACTATCTCTAAAAGTAGGTCCATAATATATCTTATGGATCTCTGGAGAAGATATAAAGCTCCCTCAGAAGGGCAAGGCTTTTAATAGCCAAAGAAATGATAAAATATTCATATCTTTTTTCATTCAAGCAGGAACAGTTAACATTTAGTTAACAGTTAATTTTTCCTTGAGAGAAATTACTAGTATCTAGTAAATATGTTTCCTGGTTTCCTAGTGCTTGTTTGAGCAATGTTGGACTAAACTAGAAAATACAGTACCGTTCACATACTGTATTTATCCTCACTGTAGCTGTTGTAAATTGTACTGAACACTGTCTTGTCAAATTGTCTTGTTGCTCCATATTATTAATAGTACAGGTGCTATAAATGCTTCCTTAAGGGCACTACCTAGAGCTACTAAAGGAGTTCTTCCACACAGTTTACCCACATGCATTGTAAGTTGAGGTCCTTGAGAGTGGATTTGAGAACCACTGCACTAAAAGAGCTTTAAACAAAAGTAACTATTTTTGTACCTAGGACCCTTTACTGTTTAAAGGTTTCTGATAGAACCATAGGCCCAACGAAGAATCAGGAACATTTAGAAACCTCTCAGTGTAAAAGTGTCTCTGTGACCACCATATTAACTCTGGTTTGCCTCCAGCTGTTTCAAAGTAAAATATCATGCTACTCATAGACTTTGGTGTATTGGTGTATTAGCAAAACTCATTAAGAAAATTGCATCTGAGGTGCACATTTGGTCTTTTAGGTGGAGCTACCAAGGCTTTCACTGTGCGTTCTGAGATTTGGTAGTACAGAAAGTGGCATTTGCAAAACTGTCACTCCCAATTGCAAAACAAAATATAAAATATATACAATATCTCACAGCTGACGAAGTTATACTTAACAATGGTGTATATGTGCAGTGTGTTAACGCACAAACATTCACAATATTCATAAAAAAACTAATCCATGAGATGCATTTTCGATCAACCTAAAACATAAAACTAATTTCAAAAAATATTTAAGACACTCAGAAGTGCTAACTACAGGAGGTTAATGTTGTCTGAGGTTTTTTTTTGTTTGTGCTTACTAGAAGCTTCTAAATCCTTTAGAAATGTGACAGAAAGGGTTCTATATTGGCTCCCTAAAGAATTTTTAAATTTTTGCAAATGAGACGTGTGAGTATGAGGTACATTTGAATAGAACTTGCACTGTTATGTGAAGGTTCTTAATACCTTCAAAAGGTTTTTCACACTGACATCTCATTTGGGAAAGCAAATTGTTCTTTAATGTAGAAATGTAAGGGTCCCAGGATTTTTGGAAGTGGGGTTTGGGCGAAAATGTGGACTACCTGGCAGCAGAAATCCATTGCTTTAAGGAACTAAAATCTTTCTTCTATCACTCAAAGAACCCTTTTGTGGCACCTTTATTTCAGAGAGTGTTTCTGCCCTCTTTTGGGCCTGGAAATGTTTCTTGTCGGTGAAACAAAGAGGGTTGATGTTCTTAAATTCTCCTGGTTCGTATGGAAAAAGAAGGCCTCCAAGCCCAGAGGATACAAACCAGCCATAGCAGCATCTCTTATTGCAGCCAGCCTCAGCATTAGTTCATATCTCATCATCAAGACTGACAATTTGTCGCTGAAAAGAAGCAAAAAAGAGCAATTAGGCAACAATCCATTTGTCTATACAATACAGTTTAGATGTCATTTACATACAGTTCACTTTGTTTGGTCACCTTTGACTTCACTAACAAATTTTAAAAGGTTGCAAGAGGTAACGTGAAATGTCTAATGCAAATATGTTCAGAAAAGATGTTAGATTCTAATGCTAATGTATTGCTGATAAATCATTGAAGAATAATTTAGTGTCTTACAGGTGGGTAAGAGTAGCCATCAGAGTTGAAATTTCTGCAAATGTGAACCTTGTCTTCTGTGGTCTTCTGGTATACTGGGTTGTCAAAGTGAATGGTGTTTGTGTTTTTTAGCTTCCAGGTCCTCCACAGTAAAACACCACCAACTCCAAGAAGACATAAAAGCCCTTTAAAGAGAATATCAAATGAATCAAGTGCTCTGGATGTTTAAGGACCATGTGGAGACAATCAGGTGCAATTTATGATGTATTTTCATCCAGGTGGTTATACTGACCCAAAGGCAATGCAATATAAAGAGCCATTGATGTTGCAGATGGTGTCTTGGACATGACTGCAGCAACACCACTCTGGTCATCTGAGGATAAAACACCACCAAACCTCAGAGAACTGTGTGCACACACATTTTATCCAGAGCTATATTCGTTTGATTTAAGTCTAAACTGACCTTTATGTGTGGACACAGCAAAAGGAGTGCTGGCTGGCCAGATTTTGGCATCGTCAGCCTTGGGCTGAGTGTGAAAAACAGGCATGGGAGTGGTAGTGCTTGGAGCTGATGCTCTTGTGGGAGAAGGTTTAGGTCCAGTGGCTGTGGGCTTTTGATAGTAACCTGCGGTGGGAGCCTTAGGCTGAAATGGCGGTACTGTTGTTGGTACAGCTAAACAAAACAAAATCCCAGTGAAATTAACATTAAATGTGCTTAAATCATCACCTGCTCACAAAGTATCTTGAATAAAGCTGGTCACTTACGCTACGATTAGATATATACAACTGTACCGTGTTGATCTTACCAGAGACACATTTCTTCATATCAGTGTCCAGCATCATGTGGTCCGGGCAGGCGCATGTGTACTTGGGTGAGAATCTGTTGATTTGTGGAGAAGCCAAACACAGGAACTCACATCCACCATTGCCGGCCACGCACCAGTTTCTAGCTGAAAGTCAATTGTGTGCAATAAGTACAGTATGCAACTGAAGATATAAGAGGCACATTCTTTTTTACTTTCAAAAAGAATACTGACTAAACAAAAGATTTTTTTATACGCCTCTTAATCTCTATACTGCAAATTGGAGAATATATAAGTATATATACCATTCTATAGAGCACTGAAATAGGAACATTCAAATAACAAATCATGCTCTAACTTTTTGTATGGTGTTAAAGTAACTGTAACACTGCCAACCCACCCATGGGCTGCTTGAGGTTGTGGAATAGCACAATGTCTTCTGGTGATGAGAGGTGCTCTGCTACTTTTGTGATGTCTTCTCCTGTCACACGGTTAGCACTCAGGATGGCATTGTTGCTAACGTCAGTCCAGAACACTTTTTCCTGAGGACAGGGAATGAAGTTAATGTGACTTCTTTTTCTACAAAGCAGTCATTTATTCAATATAAAAACTATACATATCACGTTCCATATTTTTAAACAGACTGGATTTTTAACGGATTTTTTATTCCTTTCCAATTTCCGATCAGGTAATTTAGGTCCGAATCGGACCAATAGTGATACAGAACACTGGATCGATGCATCTCTAATAAAAACCTTTTATTTTTTACAGCCTCACAAAGCAGTCCCTTAGGACTAATATATCTTAAGGACAAAAAATTGGAAATTGAAACAAGTGAAGAAATTGATGAAAGATTTTAAACTAAATTTATTTGTATTGTTTATGATTGAATATGCAATATATTAGTGCAAATGTATTTATTTACATAACTGTGTAATTACATTATAAAATATGTTATAAAATTTAGCCATGGTCAGTTCCTCTCGTGAGCTAGGACACCCCAGTTACATCCTACCAACTGTGGGGGGGTGAAGGCAAGCACAGGCTTCTTACAAGGCATGTGAAAAAAGCCATCTACTTTTTTGAATTGGACTCCCAGCCAAACTTGCACTGATGTGGTCAACACTTAGATTGGTGCGCCTCTTGGGAGCCCTACCTCTGGACTTCTAAGTGTTAACTAGACCTTGAATGGGCTTCTAAAAGTTTGCTTACCTCAAAAACAGTAACGCTCAGTGGGTGGGCCAATCTGCCATGGTCTACAATGAGTGTACGACGACTGCCTCCCTGCACATCAATACTGGAAAGGGTGTGCAGTTTAGAGTCCACCCAGTACAGGCGCTGGTTCAATAGATCTGAACAGGAGAGAGGGCAAGAAAACAGATCAAACAAAACGAATCAAACAGACATGCCCATTCCCTCTTGTTTAAAAAAACGATGTCCCCAAATATGCGGATTCAGCCATTCAATACACTTGTCCCTGAAAAACAATGAAGGAGTCTGACAGGTTCTTACCAAGAGTTATCCCATTGGGCCAGATAATGTTATCAGTCACGAGGGCACTGCGGTCACCTCCATTCAGCCCACCTCTCTCAATCTTAGCTGGGGTACCCCAGTCAGTCCAATACACAAAGCTAGACAATACAATATAGCACATGTTACAACACAGTTCTATGTCACAACATCAATCTAGGTCACGAAGCCTGGTAAAGTCATCAGATTTGACTCACTTCTTTACTGGGTCAACCACAATAGCTCTTGGCTTGACGAGATCTTTTCGAAACAGTGTCTTTCGCTTCTTTCCATCTGCTGTTGCTACGGAGATTGTGCCACGAACACTGTCTGTCCAGTAGATGTTACCATGAATCCAGTCCACAGCGATTCCCTCAGGTGCCACCATGCCACTGCCAACCACAATGCTGTGCTGGGTGGAGTCTTCGGCTGAATCCATGGGAGCTCTAGGGAAAACAGAGCAGTCTGACTGATTAGACAGTGGAGCATTTTTTAAATTTCTAAAACACTGGATTTAAAAGATTTCTAAATCACTACGTTCAAGACTGTTTGATAAAGTGTAGATAAGGCAGAGTCAGTTTTTACAGTGTTTCTACTGTGAGAGAATCCACACGGCTAAAAGGACTGTCCTAATACCTGTAAATCTTTTTGAGGGACAGGTCACACCAGAATATCTCCTTGGTGGCAATGTTCACGTCGAGTGCAACTACATTCTTCAGGCGAGAGATGACACGTGTGTACTCACTACGATCCAGGGTCATCTTTCTCACCTCATGGCGGTTGGTGAAGAAAAGGTAGGCTATAGTTCCTGAACACAACAGATAGAACAAGAGGGTTATGGACAGAGAGAACAAGGAATAACAAAACTATCTTAAACAAAACACTAATGTTAGAATACACACCAATAGCTTTGCAGGCTTTGGTTGCTGGGTCCATTTGGTAGCCCTCCTCACATTCACACTTGTAGCTGCCCACCTGGTTTACACAGATTTGGCTGCAAGTGTCTGGGTTAGCACACTCATCAATATCTGTGTGGGGGGAAATATGACACATACTGAAATATGTTTATATTAACTAGCAACTTACTACTCACTCTGAAACTATGTTGTATGTTATAGAAAATTCATATTTCCTATATTTCTCTCACACTTGATACCAATATAAGCCACAGTTTAAACAGATACTCCAGCCAGGACTCTCATATGGTTTGGCATCAAAGCTATTTTGGTTTATGGTTCATTGAATCCAATGCAGCATCATCATTATCTTACCTTCACACCGCCTTTTGTTCACTAAGTGGAATCCACTGGGGCACAAGCATTCGTAGCCAATCTTTAGGTCATTACAGATGTGAGAACAGCCGCCATTGTTGTATAGACACTCGTTAGAATCTGTTGGTTTAAAAGTCATGGTTACACATGAGAAAGATACTAAAGCCTTTTATTCCCTTTTTTAAAATCAAATTTTAACTATGGCCTATTTATCCCTCTTGCTAGGTCTCCCCAACACATGCTGTTACCAGGCAGGCAGGGAGAAGGATGTGGCAAACTTCATCCGAGTCACATGAAGCACCATAGCATCTTGATAAAATGAGATTAAAGTCTATCCTTCCTACTCACAGAGAGCAGGGCCACTCAGGTTTTCTTGGACTCCTGGCCACAGGTGGCTGTGGCATTACGAGGATAGGGCCAATAATTACACAGATGCACCACACCTGTGCATCCTAAAGTAATTTTTGGTCTAAAACTAGTAGATACACGGGTCTAAAGGGGTCACGAACCGTTTTGAAACTGAGAGCTACTTCACGGGTACTGAGTCATACAAAGGGCTCCCAGTTTGATACACTTGAACAGAGTTTACCTAAACTTATCTTAGGGGCACCACGTTGGTGACCTCTGGTCTAAACTATGCTTTTTACATTTTGTTACTGAGTGTCTTGTACTCACCACACTCACGCAGTGGTTCATCAGACCAGTCCCTACAGTCACGCTGCTTGTTGCAAACCTTGTCCATGCTAATACATTCACCGCTGCGGCACTTAAACCTGGATGGCGCATCACAATGGGATGCTGAAAAAAACGGTGATACAAAATTCTCAAGAGTTATGCTCTGTACTGTTATTGTTGCTGTAATTACAGATTTGTTTGTGAAAAGTAGTTATCAACACATAAAATCACCAATGACCAACTCACCATTGACACAACCCAGCTCATCAGTCATGTCTCTACAGTCATAGACCTGGTTGCACTGGCGACTGCCATGAATACATGATCCATCACCACACTGAAACTCATCTGGTCTGCATGTCGACAAAGCTGATGAAAGAACCCGTTATTTAAGCATTCCTTCACAAATCAATGACCAAAAATTGTGTTCACTATAAAAACCACTAGGTGAACGTGCTTCACTATGTTGATTGCGTCTGACCAATATTGTGACTGCAATTTTAATCGCAATTTATTTCTTCATTTCTATAATATATTAAAAACACATTAGTGATTATCGGTTAACTAAGGGAGGATGTAGTGAATTTGTTCACCAAGAGAGTCGATAGTCAAAACTCTTTTCTGATGTTTTTTTTTTCCAATTAGATTGACTAATATTGCCATAAAGGATCTTCCTTAAAATCAGTATTTGTCACAAAATGTTTGTCTGACATACCAGACAGACCCATGTTAAAAAAAAAACAGCAGAAGCAATTTTGACTCACTGCATTGTCTCTCATCTGACTGATCCAGACAGTCAAGATCTCCATCACATCTCCAGCTGTTGGGGATACATTCTCCACTGCCACAGTGGAACTCCTGGAAAGAGCAAGGCCTGCTCCTGCTTGGAGGCGCTGAAGTCTGACAGGTCTGTGGCCATTCATCTGAACCATCAGAACAGTCCCTGTCCCCATCACAGACCCACAGCCTGGGGAGACATTCTGAGTCGTTGCAGCGAAAGTATGTGACGCTGCAAGTACTGGGCGGGCATTGCGCTTCATCACTGCCGTCATCACAGTCCGCCTCTTTGTCACACACAAATGCGCGAGACACACACTGACCACTGGCACAGCGGAATTCTTCATCTGCACATTGCTTGGGAGCTGTAAAAGGATTTGTAAAAGCATTTATATATATATATACACACTTATAAATATGTAGTCCTTAAACACAGACCTTCATTATATTGCAGAATGTTTCTCAAATCAAATGTTGCTTACCACAGCCAACCTCATCTGCACCGTTTTCGCAGTCTGCATTGCCATCACATTTCCAGCTGTTAGGCACACACTGGTTTAGTCGTCCACCACAGCTGAACTCTCTTGGGCTGCATGTCTTTGACACTGAGAGGGTAATGACAGAATATGAAAGTGACCATTCTGTCATACATGAACACACCACAGCACACAGTGTGAACAGCATGAAATTCTTCCTCTGCATTTAACCCATTCACCAAGTGAAGCAGGGGGCAGCCAGGAACACGGCGCCTGGGGAGCAGTGTGTGGGGATGGTACCTTGCTCAGGGTACCTCAGCGGTGCCTAGCGGTCTTGGGAATCGAACCCAGATTTTCTGATCGCAGGCCAAATGCCCTAACCACTAGGCTACCAGCTGCTCAGCCAAAATATCGGCTGAGATTAGGATGCACTCAAAACCAGTAGCTGAACTTTAACTTTACAGAGTCATCAGAAAACTCCAAAACACATCCAGATGGACTATTTACTGTTGCCGGAGTCAGTCCTTTCTAAATTCCATCAGTATATGTATCAATGACATTATCATCACCGTATGCCCCAACCAGAAGCCGTGGATGACTGAGGAGGTGTACATGCTGATGAGATCCCAAGACACTGACGTCAGATCAGGTGACAAGGCAGCCCGGAGAACAGCAAGGGCCAGCCTGTCCCAGGCCACCAGATCAACAAAGCATCCACAAGCTCAGAAAATTCACAACTACTTCTGGGAAACTGGGAGTACACGGCGCATGTGGCAGGGTATCCAATCACTGGACTCTCTCTCCCCTCTGTCACAAATATCTACACCACAAGCAACCCATAATGTGGATGACCCCAAACATCCCTCACACATTCTCTTCTCCCTCCTACTATCTGGCAAAGGATTTCAAGCTATAGGACCCTCCACTGTCAGAACAGGTTCTCAATCAGAATGTACTCCAGGACATGCCAGGACACTCTTTGATGGCAGTAAAGTGACGATAAACCTTCTTGACTTGACTAAAAAAGCACCTCAGAATAAGCTACACCTGTAATACAGTTCTTATAATCTCTCCTGTCATGTATGTATTTGTCCTGTCTTATTTAAATACAAAATGTAATTACTGATTTATTGAACAAGGTGAGGCAGCCCACTAAATAAAATGTCTCATTTACAGTTTAAAACATTGTTTTAAAATAAAACCCTTGCACTAAAATGATGGTTTGGCAAAAATTCTGATTCACACAATTTCAATTACCTCAAAAAAATAGTCTTAAATGCTTCTTCAGTTGAATTGAATGCAACTAGGATATGGTTTGAGTCAAGTGTGTAATGATTTAGTCTGTTATTACTTGTTAGCTATATTTTTATTACTCATTAGCTACATTTTCCACTACAGTGGAAAACTAAAGAAGCAGTGTTTGGGCTACTTTAAGAACAAAATCATTTTAACAGTCTATCTGAATACAATCTGCAGTACTGATTTCATTTGCTCATGAAGAAATACTCACAGCAAGCAGCAGGCAGCTCATCAGTAGCATCACCACAGTCATCTGTACCGTCACACATCCACCTCACTGTAATACACTTTCCATTGCCACACTGGAAGCCACAACTCGCAGCATCTGTAGAAAATATACATATTAAATATATGTTTAAACTGTTATGCCTCACAAAGACCATTTCGACTCATTGCCTTGGCACAGCTCTCTGAAACACAATTACGTCAGTGAGATTGGGAGAGATACAGAAAGCACAGAACATTCACATCAACAGCCTTTAGCACACATTTAGCAAGTGTTGACAAACAGACAAAAGTCAGGAGGACACGTCAAACAGGCAGTTGCCCTGAAAATTATGAGCCAACTTCCTGCAGATCAGAATTCAACTATTAAATGGGGATTAGCTGAATGTTGTTACCTCAACATCTTTGTAAAACCAGCATGAGTCATGATTAGACGAGTGACTACAAAATTTGAGAGTGAGCCAGCTGGTGTCAGTCACTAACAATTACACTAGTTAACACTGTGCTGTTTGCAATAGACTTAGACTGTTATAAACAGTGTATTTTCATGATCATCTTCCTCCTATTATTATTATTATTAGTAGTAGTAGTAGTAGTAGTAGTAGTAGTAGTAGTAGTAGTAGTAGTAGTAGTAGTAATAGTAATAGTAGCATTAGTAGTAAAAGTATTATTAGTTATTATTTGTTTTTGGTCATATAATATTATTTTTTCTTATTAATTACCTTTCATGTTTCAACATGGCACTGTTCTTGCCTGAGGATTGCACATAAACTATTTTATTTTTACGGGTAACTTTTTCAAAATTATTAAAATATTTTAAGTGCTATATCCTTGCACACACAAGACCTATCCACCCATTACAAATTGTGATGTGACACTGGAGACGAATAGGAAAAAATTGCCTATTTGACACAAATGATCATCAATGAAGCTGTAACTACTCAAATCTCCTTTAAAATGACTAAAGTCTAATTATTTTTCAACAGAGACACTGTGTGAGGTTCCTCCCCAGCCCCACAACTCTCACTCAGCTGAGCAAATTATCGTTCAGCAAACGGACAAGCGTCAGGTGGGCGATGTGGATTTGGGAATCGCGTTCTGACTGTACGGTCAGTGACCAGGTCACCTGTTTCTGATACAAACCGAAGAGGAGGGGCTAACAGATCACACCACTCTTTGCCCATTGGGTTAAATGAACATAACTCATCATTAAACCATGAGAACACAACTGTCGAGAGGGTCATACGCATAATTGACCGTCTGTTATTTTCCATCATATCTCAGCAGAGTTTGAGGAACAGATTTAAACATTTAAATGAGTCTGAGCAGGCTGAGCAGCTAGAAAGGATTGTACAACCTCTAATACTGTACTGTGTATACTTTCACAAATCCACTGAACCCATCTAATCTATACAGGATTATTAGAAAGCTTTGAGTGTTGGATGGTATTATTATTTACACAAATACTGTATATCTTGGAAATGTGCAGAAGAACAAAAAAAAACCAAGATGAAAAATTGCTCAAAACATTCTGACGATGTCATTAAATGTTCACGCAATATAAAGGCCAGCTGGCATTTTCAGAAAAAAGAAAAATAACAAAATGATGTGGTTTTACATGAACATGGTTTTACATTTACATGAATCTCATATCTAAACTTTTCTCCAGAAAAGGGCCTGGATGTTCCAGTGTAAAACAATGTCCAGGTCCCATCTTCTGCATTATTTTCTCTATGGTTTATCATAAAATATTTTAAACCACAAAAGTGAGTTTGTACCAAAAAAAGCAAAACGAAGAAAAAAAAAAGCAGCGAAGAAAAGCAAAACATGAGGAAGAATCTTCAGTGCTATCATATTTCTCACTGAGGATCCCACTGTGTACTTAAGTGACAGAAGTCTGCACTCCAGCCAAGAGTAGAAAACTTGTTTTGTATTT
Source organism: Hemigrammopetersius urotaenia (assembly GCA_037974485.1). Taxonomy (NCBI): domain Eukaryota; kingdom Metazoa; phylum Chordata; class Actinopteri; order Characiformes; family Alestidae; genus Hemigrammopetersius; species Hemigrammopetersius urotaenia. The sequence goes on from JBBPDC010000028.1 coordinate 10,366,147, forward strand.
TCTCTCAGGGGGAGAAAGCTTGACACCAGAAAAACAGCTAATTAAAGGACATTTTGACTGAAGCTTGTTCACTTGATAAAAGTCTGTGGGAAAGAGACCTGAGTCTCTCTGACAGCACTTACTCATGAACTCAGAGAGTAATTTGTGTTTGTTTGTTTTGCAGCATGTTTAATTGATCAGTCAGTGGTCATACATGTTTTCTATCAAAACGCATAGATGCAACTGCAGAAAATATGTGGTATTAAACCAATAAACATAAAATAGGCCACTGTCATCACATACTATATCACAGTATTGATTTCAATTGTCAACAGAGGTTATCTGGAAAATGGAGGGTTTATAATCACACAAATACATTAGAAATTAACTCGTGACCAGAAATGATTTAGGAAAACAAAGACACTCTGACAATCTTTGACTCTGAGGTTATAAGCTTTGGCACACAATAAATCTACTGGATGTTGTGTTTGGTATGTGCTAGGTGGAAGCAGGCAGAATAGGCCTCTGTTGTGGGTTATAAATTAGAAGAGGCCAGTTTGGACACGTCTGTAATGTCAAACTAGACTGAACAGCCTGAGGAAAGCAGTAGAGGGCGTGTATGCTGTGGAGCTCTTTCACATAGACAGCCTCTGTTGGCCTGCAGCCCATGAAGTTGAAGGAGATGCTTCTTTTAACTACTGAGCTGGGTGATGCAACAGTAAACCTGCTTTGCTGTGGCTTAACGGATAAATGAGCATCTGCCAAACCTGTCAAGCCAACGTAACCTGTTTCTGCAGCCGTTATCAATCAAAAAACAATTTAAATACTTGCCAACTGAGAAACACTATATAGACACAAAGTATTGGGACACACCTGTTTTTTCAGGGTTTGGGCTAGGCCACTTACTTCCAATGAAGGGCAATCTTAATGCTTCTAACTTTGCGGACACCGTTTGGGGAAAGCCCTTTTCCATTCCTGCAAGACTGTGCCCCAGTGCACAAAGCAAGATCCATATAAACATGGTTGGATGAGTGTGGAGGAACTTGACTAGCCTGCACAGAACCCTGCCTGACCTCAACCCCATCCAACATCTTTGGGATGAACTGGAACGGAGATTGGAACGGGCCAGTTCCATATTAAAGTCTGTGTATTTGAATGCAATATCATTTAAGTCCATGTTGGTATAATGGTCAGGCAATGGTCTGGCAATAATAACAATAATGTTGCCCATACAGTGTAGTTAGGGAGCAAACTAATTTAAAACTAGTGAGTCCTGCAAATAAATCATTTAGATAAATGCTTTTTTTAAACATAGAAAATCCCAAATAATAAAAAAAGTAACCACAGCCTGTTGCCTCTTACCTGTTTTAATATGAGGGAATATAAACACCACGAAGAGCAAAAATAATGACGTTTCCATAGTTTTTTTGACCGAAGTGCCAGCACCACGTTGCTCCTGGTGTTGTGAAAACTGTTTACACTGTTCACGCTTTTTAGGCCTTTTAGCTGAATAAAACTATTCCAGCCGCTGTGGAGAGTGAGGAGAGCCTGTGCGTCTGTTCTTCAGGGCCGGTAAAAATGTGTTTATGATGAAACTCTTTAATTTGAATGGGTTCGTGGGGTGGGCGGAGCTTGTTAGCAGGGTGGTGTGAGGGGGCGTGGCCTTAGGAACACCCACTACTCTCCTAAAGATGGTTCTCCAGGATGCACCTGTACTTTCTCATGCATCAAATACATTGGTCTGAACCTGGCGTGGTTAGGGCTGAATTACAAGTGGCTCTTTACAGTGACGAGTGAACACAGCACAGCACAGCACACAGTGTAAACAATGCGGAATTATTTTTTGCATTTGATCCATTCTCCAAGTGAGGCAGTGGGCTGCCAGAAATGCAGTGCAGCGTGTGGGGAGAGTGCCTTGCTGAGGGGCACCTCAGTGGTGCCATGGGCAGTCTTGGGATTCAAACCCACGACCATAGGGGAAACTCCCTAACCACCAGGCCCCTGGCTACTATAGTATAGACTAGAGTCTGTAGCGGAAGAATCTATAATGCTACATTCATGAAGACAATAATGCCCTTTATTTTCTTCACAAAGAAAACCCACACTTGCAGAACACTGATTAATAACCAATCATCTCTCGACCACCTTTTCAAACTGTAAATAGCTCTTAATATCCATTCAACAAAAGATTTTTTTTTCTTAGCAGCATCAAAGCAATGACCTGTAATCTTAATTGACACATATAAAGCATTTAATGGCATTACAGCCTTGTGTCCTTGACTGAGGGAGACTAACTCTTTTGAACAAACAGAAACAGAAGCCATAAACATATTAGGCCACATTCATCACACACTACGTCACACGTTATTTCACCTATCGGTAGGGGTCATCTGGGTATTGGAGGAAGGGTTTGTGATTCCATGGGCAATCAACAAAGACATTTCTTAGAAGGAAAAACAGCATGTCATACTGAACATGGTGGCTTTCAGGCTTACAAATAACAAACCCACTAACCCACTGAGGGCCCAAGTGTTGATGTTTCTCTTTAGTAATCTTAAAAAAGAACATTATATCATTAAATTACCACTTATAGTACTAGTCCACCATGAAATATGTAATTGTGGATGCAATTACACTTTAAAAGAAACACAGAGTTCCATGTAAAAACCATTTGATCTCTAGACCACTTTGTGTTTTTTGTTTTTTTTTAAATAAATGGGGATTTCATAATTTCTCACCAACTTATCAAGACAACACATCACATTATGATGCAAAATATTTGTCCATGCTGCCCCTTTGTACCGGGATTACGTACTTCTGCAGTGGGAAGCTTGTATTGATCAGTGGAGAACAAATGAAAAACAAATCGAGTGCCTCCCTCACTTGTACATCCGCTTTTCAGCACATGCACTCCAATAAGACAGCTGAACACTTTCCAGAACAAACATGCTTTACCACAAATACAAAGGAGCAGCGTGGGATGAGTGGCAACCGTTAAGAAGAGCGTGATTGTTCTTCCTCAGCTTCGTCTTCTCATTATTAAAATAATTAAAACATTTAGGATCTAGCGAATATGGCTTTCAAAGTCAAAGTAAAAAGCTTCTGTGTGATAAAAGGAAGTGCTCAGGTAACGGACTGTGAAATTAGTTTTTCAAATAGGGCACATTAAAGGGTTTGACGTCTTTGAATTGCAGGTAAGTGTAGAACATACAATAAAAATGTTTTTGGTAAAGTTGCTGTTCTGGTAAAGGGGGGGTTCCACATTGGCCTCTAACCAGAAGGGGCTGTTGACAGATGTCGGTTCTCACAGTCACAGAGGTTGACTGCTAGTGCAAAAGCTTAAATGACAGATACGACAAGACAGACACATACTCTTAGACATTAGCAGTATGCAACTGGCGGCCTGCTCATAACACAACCAATCTAAATACTTGAACAAATATCCAAGTTCAGGCAGCTGCAGGGACGTCGCTCGACCCCTTTCACTGGGACATAGTCCATCTTTAACAGCGCAATAATACAATTAGCAGTGCATTCATTTAGATTGATAATATCAATAAACGAGTGGATGTTTTTCTACTCCAAAGTGTTGGAGCTTTATGTCTAGCCACACCCCTGGGGAGGCTCTTTGGGAACTACTGTGGACTGCACCGGCATGAATCTGGACCAATAGCCTAGAACAGCAGTTTTCAAGTCACCGTTACAGTACAAATGAAGAAAAAAAAAATCATACATACACAACTATGTGGTAGCTTTACTCTGGAATGAAAAGATAACGACACTAACTGCATTAAATATATTTTCTTTATATTACCTGTTCTGTGCTGGAGGAATAACAGTTTTTAGAACAACCTGGATAAAAAAAAAAAATTAAAAAAAAGGTGACGCATCCCTGATGCTGTAGTAGACTAATCTGCTTATCTTATCAAACCTGTGCCAAGGAGCATTCTCTGTAAAAGCGTGCGAACATTAGTGAGGAATATTAGGCTGAAGAAAGCCCAATGCCTTACTGAAAGTGCATTTAATACTTTCAGCATGCTTGCTGTGTTAAAACACAGAAAGGATTGTTATAACACTATTATTTCATTAATAAGATTTGTTTGGATTATATCTTGAAAAGGAATTTCGTTTTTGCTGTGGTATAAAGGATTGTCTCAAAGGAAAACACTGCAGGAGCAGGACTAAAGGCCAGGAGCACTAAAGGAGGGAGACAAAACCCTCATCCCTTATTGCTGGGGGTGTTCCTACATATAGGAATAGGAATACACGCATTTGTATTCCAGGCCTCTTATATACATAGAGATAAATTGTACAGTATAACGAAACTGGATAATTTCCTCCATGTTTGACTGGAACCAAAATTATGGATCATTTGTTCCATAACAAATGTGTCCAGGATGAGGGTCTAGCTCTAATGGTCATTGTGCACTACTGATTAACACAGTGAAACTACGAAACTACAGCCATTACTACAAATGTCTAAACTGTGATGAGTACTTTAGCATTTTCAGTATAACACTGTGTGCTGATATACTTGAAAGAGCTGTAAAAGACCACAAATGGGCTTTTACTGTTTTTGAGAGTCCTCAATCCTTATTGCCTTGTTCCTAATGAGTACATCGATTTGCAGGGATTTGTTGTGAAAAGCTAGAAAGAAAGCAAATATATAAACCTGTCATCTGTGCAGTAGTCTGCCACAATAAGTTAACTCTGTCTTAGCTTCAGTGGTTTTAAAAAGTGAGGAGATCCACAATTAAAAATGCACTATAATATGCGCTACACAGCATGTTATTCAATACACTGAGGGCAGACTGACTTGCGTCTAAGTGCAACTTTTACTTTCCCTTACTTTTCCACTGCATCAGACATATCCAGAATATCAATGCCAAATGAAGATATGAGGCGCGATCATTTTCTTAACACGTAATGCCGCTTTTAGCTCAACGCAGGAGCTTATAGAGTTTTAAGTTTATTACAGAAATAGTTTTCAAGTTAGATTTATAATCAATCAACTGAGTGATGAGGCAATTGCAGGGCAGCTAGCATGGTGATAGCAAAACAGTACATTCCTCAAACATATTCAGCTTGCAGATATGTTGTAATGCCGCGGTCATATTTACTCTTAAAACATATGTCAGGAAAACTCCATTTCAAAACGGCTTTGCCAGTTTTCCCTTTCTGTAGTTGGTTAAGTGCGACACCTAGTGTCAGCCTTGGGAAGGTCAGTTTTAAAATGAACAACAAAAAATGATCACTGACGATCACACTAAAGTCGAGGTCGCTTTTGTACGCAAATATTCTGAAGTGTTTAAAGAATAAAATGGGGCCACGCTTATTTTTGTTAAGTAATTTGTGATGTGAAAAAAAAACTACACACTAAAATCTGGTTGTGAATTAAGAAATTAATGTGGCCAGAGATTATTTGTGAGATGCCTTTATTATACTTCTTGAAATCCAGTGACACCGACACAGTACTGAGTCCTAAGCGCTACTCCCGATCTTCACTGACAGGAGCTCAGCAAGGGAAGAAGTACCTTGATTTCACTAACATCCTTAAATTAACCTTAGGGAAGAAATTGACAGACAGAAAGAGTGAAGCAAAACGGAGGATATTAGCCGATAACCCATTCACATTGCTCTTTTACAGGCACACACCACATGCACTCTGGAGCGGCTTTAAAAAAAAAAAAAAAAAAAAAAAAAAAAAAAAAACACCACACTTTCGTCCACTGCTTGCAAATGACAGTCACAAAGAAAACAAAGAAAGACTCTCCTTATGGTCCACAGTCCAGTCATCTAGCAATGCCACCATCAACATCACTTTCAAAAGGAAATAAAATAAACAGATGCAGTAAACAAAACAGCCCTACTATACATAAACTGGGAATGCCTGCTTAAATATGGAAGTGAGCTTTAAATCGTAAAGTCTGGTTTTCAAGACACAGATTATGGCTGGACTGCATAACTCTTGTTTATGGGGGTCCTCCATTTAAAAACACTTCATTACTCTGAGCCTAATCTGTGTCTGCAAAACCTGCACTACATGTTTAATTTAATCATTATGGATATAACTTGTCACTAAAAATCAGTTTATCTAGAGTAAAACTACGCCAGTAGGCTGGGTGAATGTAAAGTAAAAATGATATCTTGACCACAATCTGTAAAAAGGGGTGAGAAAAGAGGGCTTGGTCCAGCAGATCCTTTAATCTTCCTCACTGCCACTTGCAGAATGCTCCTATGAGAATGAAAATAAAGAATTACAATTTCCATACAAAAAAAAAAAAAAAAAACTGATCAAGCAAGCCAGTACCTCCACATACTCTAAAGTTTAGCTGAGGGATTTCAATATCATTCAATGTCTAATCCCCTAGTTCATCAGCAGGTCAAAGAAAGACTGGGAATTACTGAGAACTTTTTTTAAAAAGTCAATTTAAACAGAATACTTTTATAATGTAAAGAAGCACAAAATGAAAGTTAATTGTTTTATCTGATACCACACAGTAAATTGTTAAGAAATGACAACTGCTTTGTGGCATGCAGTGTGTGTGTGTGTGTGTGTGTGTGTGTGTGTGTGTGTGTGTGTATTCATATGTAAAGGCACATTACCTCTTCCTGCTCCTCCTCACTGTCATCATCACTGACCACAGGTTTGGGACGAGAGCCTCGTCCAGTGCGCCGCCTGCCTTTCCCTCGCTCCGTCTTTTCCTTACGGCCTAGTTTGATCTTCACCTTTACGGAGCGAGCTGGAACACATACATACATTATTTTCTTCCATTCTCTCAAACCCATGATTCTATATGCAATCTAATGAGAAAAAAAAATCATACTCACATTCAGACTCTGAGCCTTCCTCTGCCTCCTCGTCCTCTTCCTCACTGTCCTCCCCCTCACTCTCCTCTTCCTTTTCAATTTTCTGCCGCACGCTTGTGAACACAGACTGCAGCACGATGGAGTCTTCATAGATCTGAAGCGCAATCATGAATAAGTGAATCAGCTATTAAGTCACTAACCATCAAAATGTATTTTTCTTGGTAAACTTTGAATGGTCACAATAATGGTCACAAGCTTCACATCCTTTACACAGCAGTGCAGGCTCTTACCAGTGATCCCTCCAGGTTGAAAGTCTGAGCATTCTGGCAAAGCAGCATGACATCCTTCTCCAGGTCATTCAGACTGCGGTATTTATGACTCCTAATGCGCTCCTGCCGAGAGACACACAAGAATGTAAATGACCATATTGAACGCAATTACTCATACTTAGTCTTTTTATGACAAAAAAAAGATGTCCCTTTCAAAGCAAAAAGTTCAAGTTACCTTGATCTTGCGGAAATCCACAGGTTTGCGGATGAGTTCGTAGTATTCAGGAAGCTCCTTACGAGAGGGCAGCTGAATGAAGACTTCGCTTAGCTGCCTGCCATTGCTATTGTGAATAGTGAGAGGTTTTTTTTTGTTTTTTTTAAATAGTCACAACATGCTCCAATTCTCAACAAATGTCTTAATTTCTGTTAAAGGAACTCTAATCAGGCGACAACCAAAAATCCGTTAGGTGAGTGAAGCATTAATCAGCAGTAAACAGTTGATGCCACTAGTGGTTACCTGTCTTTATACTTGATGACAGCATCAACAGTTTTCTTCATCTTTTTGGTGAGGGAAAGGGGGTTGGGAGAAAGTTTCTCAGCAGGAGGACGGCCCCGTTTCTTCTGCTTCTTAATGTCCTCATCCTTGTCTCTGCTTCGTCCGCCGCTGGAGCTGGGTGTGGCTGGACCAGGTAGGTCAAGATCACGGTCCCGCTTCCTCTTTCGGGTTGTCTTTTTGTGCCGCACTTCCTCCTCAATTTCCTCCAGTGTGCCCTCCTCTATGGCCTAAGAGGGGGAAAAAAAACCCCAGCACGAATAAAAAAGATAATTAATTATATAAATGGTACTGTGTAACTTTACTATGATATCAGTCTTTATATTGGTCAAAATTCCAGATTAAAGTATCCACCTCATTTGTCAGATTTCCAATAAATGTCAGACTAAGCATGGCTTACAAAATGTAAACACAGCCCATTCTTCATACCTTGAGCCACTGTTTCTCAGTGAGTGAATCACTGTAGTCCACCTCCTTCCTCTGACGAGAACCCCGACCAAACATTTTCTCCTCCTCCTCTTCACAGGTCAGTCTCTCCACCTCTGCATCATCCTTCATGATCCAGGTGGGCAACTCGTCTTCTTCCATGAGACGAGGCTTTCGTTTAGGGTTGCGCGCCTCCTCGCGACGCCGGTCAAGATCCATCCGCTGAAGAGTAGCAGGAGACAGAGAGAGTGTTGATAGAATAAAAGGATTGGGAAGTGGGCAAAGAAAGATGGGGCATAAAGATAGAAGTGGAGAGGATGGTGGGTGTAGGGTTTGGGAAAGAGAATGTGATTACAATTGAAAATCCTTGTTTTTACAGGTATCAGTGTGAATGAGCAGAGCCCACTTACCATAAAGTGATCAAACTCCTCCTCACTTCTGGCAATCATCTGATTGACTGTTTCATCATCAGGTACCTCATCTTCCTCCTGAAATGGTAAAATCAGCAACAAAAATGATCATTTAAGTAAGTCAGGCTGATCAATCCAAAAAGTCAAGGTCGCCAATTTATTTTGCTAGTTGTAGCTATTAAAAATACAGAATCAGAATAGAAACTGTACCTCATCCTGCTCCTCATGCTCCAGAATGGCCTGCAGGAAGGCCCTGCGCTCATGGCTAGAAGACTTCTGGTCGAACATGCCGGCCTGGATAACCTTCTGATCCACATTGAGTTTGTACTTGGCAGCAGCCAGGATCTTCTCCTCTACGCTGTTAACAGTGCAGAGACGCAGCACACGCACCTCATTCTGCTGCCCGATACGGTGAGCACGGTCCTGAGCCTGCAAGTCCTGTAGGTGAAGAGGGGTTAGTTACACGAATTGGAAAAAGGAGGAGTGGAGATTTGTAAGTAGTGTACAGTACAGTTGTGTACCTGATGTGGGTTCCAGTCACTATCGAAAATAATGACTGTGTCTGCAGACTGCAAATTAAGCCCCAGACCACCAGCTCTGGTACTCAGCAAGAACACAAAGTACTGAGATGCTGGGTCATTAAAGTTCTTCAGCAGCATACCACGGTCCTCAGCCTTAGTGGTTCCTACAAATTGGAAAAACCAAACATACTTTAGAGGAAAATAAGCAGTTAATTTCAAAACTTTTCTGTTTATGTGGAAGTTTATTGTAATGACAGGACTGGGGTAAATGGGTGGGAAAAAAAAAAAAAAAAAAAAAAAAAAGAAAAACCCCCCAAAAAAAAAACAAACACAGGTTCACCCACCGTCCAAACGCATGTATTTGAAATTACGGTATGCAAAGTAGTCTTCCATAATGGTCATGAGGGAGGTCATCTGACAGAAGAGCAGCACTTTGTGGTTGGTGGCACGCAGTTTGGGCAAAATGCGGTCCAGTAGCTCAAATTTCCCTGAGGCACGATACAGGTCTGGTCTGGAGAGAGCATGAGACGAGAAGATCAGAGAACGCCAAAACACAAATAAAATGTGTATCATCAGATCGATTCCTGAAAAAGTAAACATATTCTTGATTTATAGAAGCACTCTAAACATACTTACCCCTGAACAATTCCTCCTGTGAAGCCCAAGTGCTCAGAGAAGGATTCCTAAAAGGCACACCATGACAATTAAGGAAGGAGGAAAAAATAAAAAAAAAAAAACAAAAAAAACCATGCTGTTTCATGCACTCAAATACTGATTGAATCAAATTTACATTACCTCAATGTGCTGGAACATGTATGGGTGGTTACAGATCTTTCTCAGTTGCATAATGGTGTTCATCAGTGTCTTTGTGCCACCTTTACCCTGTAATAAAAAGTTTTTAAATTCACATGTGCATTCATACTTCCAGTCTATGGAAAAACAAGCAGCACACTGAGCAAAAAAGCTGAAATGTAATCATTACCTTCTTGTCTTTCTCAGAGCCATCTGTGAGCAGGACTCCTTTCGCTTGCATGTGTCTGTATAGTACTCTCTGCAGAGCTGACATGTCACACTTGATCACATACTCCACCTGCAGACAGAAAATTAAACAGAACATTAACTGCATACTTTAAAAAATATAACCCAATACGTGGATTCTGTAATCCTGACATGAATAGCACAGATGAGTGAAAGTGTGTTTTTCAGAAAGGAGAAAAAAAAACCCCAACATAAATGAGTGTACATAAACGGACCTTCTCAGGCAGCTGTGCCTCCACTTCCTTCTTGAGCCTCCTGAGCAAGAATGGACGAAGCACTTTGTGTAGACGGCGAATGATCAGAATGGTTTCTTCCTCGTTTAGGTCCACCTGTGGAAGAGGAGGAAAGAGAAGAGCACGGGGTGAGTCCACAACTAAAAGAGCCACAAAAGAAACAACACACTCAAATTTGAGGTTCCTGATGAGAAGTGAATAAGGCTACCTTTTCACCAGTCATGGCAAAAGGGGCGTTGAACCATTGCTCAAAGGTGCTGCAGCTTTTGAAAATGGTGGGCAGTAAGAAGTTGAGCAGGGCCCACAGCTCAGGGAGCTTGTTCTGCAGGGGTGTCCCTGTCAGCAGTACGCGCCTGGGGGCCAGGTAGTGTGTGTTGAGAACCTGAGTCAGTTTACAGTGATGGTTTTTCATGCGGTGGCCCTCATCCACAATCATGTACTTCCAGCGGATCTGTAGAAAAGAGCCAAGTGATTTATAGCTTAGGATGAAGCAGAGAGGACATTTTGCATCTGTTCATTTCCCACATAATACTGTTTATACATAAACTCCCAACTTCATCGGTACACATATTTAGGTTTCAAAATGCTTTACCTTGGCCAGCACTTGCTTGTCTTTAATGATGTACTCATAAGTGGTTAGGAGCACATTGAACTTGCCGCTGCGTAAAATTGGAAGAAAAGCGCGTCGGGCAGCAGGTGACCCCTGAAAGAAAAGCCAGAAGAAACAATAACTCACTGACCATAACAGTAACGCATCAAGAGTCAGTGCGATTGTTATATGTACATTGAATAAAATCTTCAGTTTAATCACCTTGTATGACACTTTTACCACAGATGGGGCCCACTTATCAAACTCCAACACCCAGTTTGACAGAGTCCTATGAAAAGAAGAGAGATGTTAGCTCCAACAGAAGCCTTTGCTGCTGTGCCACAGGCTGACTATAAAAGGCTCTATGGACAGACAGTTATCACATGTAATAGGCAATGTTTTGCTAGAGCCTATTAATCTACTAATTTTCCTAAAAAGGATCCTGGCAGGCAGGAACTGAACGCAGGACCTTCTTGCTGTGAGGTGCTGAGCACTGCCCTCTTAACGGTTATTTGCGATGTCAAAAAACAGCCCAGTATTTTGTATAGTTCTGGTGGGTGGGAAGTTAGGACAGACTGGCTCTTCTGCCTCAATATTTCTGCATTATTGTCTCTTCACAAAAAATCTCAAATACCTTCATAATATCATATTTGTACATTTTATTTAGAGTCTTCAATAAAAAAAAAAAGTATGCCTATTTGTTTAACTGGTACTGTATGTTACAATGAGTAGTACAGTCACTGTACAGTACACTCTGGGAATTTGCTTTAGTTCCACAGATTACAGCAATGCACCTTGTGTTTTCAATAAACTGCAAGAAAAAAACAAGGAAAAGAAAAAAAACAAAACATGGAGAGACTCACGAAAGGGGTACAATGATGAGGAAGGGACCATTGATCCGTTTGTTTTCCATGAGGTAGGTAATGAGTCCAATGGTCTGGATGGTCTTTCCTAAGCCCATCTCATCGGCCAGAATCCCATTCAAATTATTGTTATACAGAGACACCAGCCACTCCAGACCCTTAATCTGTCAGAGAGACAGGAGACACAGCTCTTCATTCAGAGTTTCAACGGTTTTTAATGCATTTTGGAACCAAAGAATTCATATGTTAAGCAGTCTGTAAAGTCATGTTGTGGTTTATTTACTGTGTGCTTGTAATATACCTGGTACTGTTTGAGTGTTCCGTTGACCAAGAGAGAGGACTGTTTATCTACTCTCTCAGTGACCGCATGAGCCACAGCATAGTAAGACTGCAGGCCAATATTGAATGATGCACTGCCATACTCGTCATCAACATCCTGCTTAGCGTGGCTGCAAAAGGTGAGACAGATGAATGATTAACATCAGTCCAACTAAATAATTCAGGAAATGCTAGGACACAAATTTGGTACAATGATCACTGTAAATTTCATGACTTGCAGCAAGGAGAAGGAGAAAAAAAAAAAACTGTTGAATTCTGGCCTTCTCAGACTTGGAACTTGACACCCCTGGTCTTATGTTATCAACAGTAACTATCACCAAGAACATAAGGCGACATAACTGGTCCACTATAGATGCTTTGAAGAGGCTCAACAGGGTATTGAGGTACTACAACTAATTATCTATCTATCTAAAGTCAGCTCAAGGTCAGTGCTCAGTACATAAACTAGAGGGATGTGAAAAAATATTTTAAAAGGCGGTGATTGGCCACAGTGTTATGTCAGTCATTTTGAAGAGGAGAACTACCCTGGCACAATAGACAGTCGCTTGTTTCACGGATGGGACTTCTTTACTAAAAACGTAAACAGTGCCACCCCCAACCGCGGGTTAATTTCAATGAAACATGTTTCACTAGCAGAGATTTACAATGAAATGAATGGGGGCGCTAGTGAAACTTGTTTCACTGAAATTGGGTGTGGCACTGTTTCACGTTTCTGTCCAGAGTCGTAAACTGTAACACTACTGAGGAGCTGAAATTATGATAAGATGCTTTTATTGTCACTGTACACAAGATACAGTGAGATTGCAGGTGCCCTTCACAGTAATCAGACAGACAAGTACACAATATGCAGTGAGACAGACAGTATATACACCCTTAAATTTTTTGTTTCACACCAATAATAAAAAAGAAAAGGTGATGGATTTTTTAAAAATATATATTTTTCTTGGTGAAACATTGTTTCACCTGTAGTCTTATAGAAGCTGCCACTAACTGAGGATGAATTCTAATCCAAAATCGAGTGCTACTGAGAATCAGCCAAATCGGTCATTTCTAGTATGTGTGTCATGAATCAATGGGCACAGAAGACACTCACTCAATAATGTGGCGGGCATACACCTCTGAGACATCTTCACTGTCAGGGTCCGGAATTTTTTTCTTTTCATCTGATGGACCTGCGGCTTGAGATGGCTGATCTTCCTCATCCTCCTGTAGAAAAAAAGAGGTGAGTAACAAGGTCTGTACTCTCTATGTAGCACATCAATTAGCACACTAGCTAAACCAACAAGTGCTACATCACAAGGGTAGACATTGTTCAGTTCACTACATTTTGATAGCTCAAGGCTGCACTAGGAGAACAGATAGTTTTTCCACTCTATTGCTTTCTTGCCAAAACAGTTAACGCTGTGAAAGTGATTGACATATCCTAAACTGACAGATTTCTTGTCAACTGCTAAATCTTTTCTGAACATGTGGCGCCTTTCACCATATCTAGTTTTTTATTAAGGGTAGATTATATTTTGAATCAAAGTGTTTATTTTTCAAATTGACTTTGGTGAACAGTGGTGTTACTCTAATAAAAACTGTTGATACAGTTGGTTTTATCATTTGATGTTCACTTACATCAGCCTTCAGCTGAATGCAGTCAATATCTGCACCACAAAATGTGGTGCAGATATTTTAAATACTAAAAACTAAAGAGTAGACATGCATGTTAAATATTACTATAATAGTATTTCCAGGTCGATTATTTTGATTACTTTCCCTTTAAAAACACTACCGCGTGTGGAGTCACGTGACCCCGCTCCGTTATGTGAGCTTAACCACTGAGACAACTGAGCAACTCGTCAGTGAACTATGAGGGCAATAAATAAATAAATAGTTCATGAATCGTAATCGAGTTAAAATTAATTGAGATTTTGATTTTAGGCCAAATTGCCCAGCCCTAGGTCCAGTATTAAGTGATACACAGGCTGGTACCATTGTTTGGGAACCTCTGACTTATTGTACAGGCACTGATATGCAGTGGGTGCTGCATGTGTTGCAGGAGCGAGTGAAATAAAATTGTACCTCTTCTTCCTCTGAGCCACTGTCTTCACTATCAGAACGTGGGGCCACCTCATACCTACAAAAATGACATCCAGGATAATATAAAAGGAAGAAAGGAACATATTCATTTCCTGACCTTCATCCAGGCATTGAAAAAAATGCTCAAGGTAAAAAGGAAGTGATTCCCTACTGGATAACAAACACATACCCAGGATTCATTTCTAGCCAGGCATCCAGTTGTCCGGCTTTAGGAGCCTCCACGCCTGTCAGGATTTTGCCACTATCCACATGAATGACTTTCACTGGAAGGTCACTCATCTGACTAGTCTCATCCAAAGGCTACAGCACAGAGAGAAATAGCAATAAGAATGACTTGACAATTGCATAGAGGATATAGATGACACATAAACATACTTCATTTAACTAGGAGAAAGTATAAGAGCTTTTTATCTACAGGATTTAATCCATAAGCTTAAAGAACGGTAACGTGTGTATTAAGTTATACCTCTCCATCAGGACCTAGTGCAGCACCTACACCTTCACCGTTCTCTGTCTTCTTGAAAAAAACAAAACAAAAATGAAACTTTGTACAAGAGTTACAAAATAGAAAACCATTAGTTTTCAGATATTGGTGCTACCTTCTTTTTCTTCTTTTTCTTCTTTTCCTTGAGTGCCTGTGCAGCCTTATGGGCACGCACAAGCTCGGTAAGGTTGGCCACATACTCGTCTGTCTGCTGCAGCAGGTAAGCCAGACGCTTGTCCTTCTTCTGATCAATCAATTTCCTGTAACCCTCTTCATCTTCAGCCTGGGAGAGAGATCACATTTGCTTATGGTGCTCAGTACAGATGGGCCTTATTTTTTAAGTGCATATGGCCCTTGTGTTCATCAGCATGTTTTCTCACCATCAGCCTCCTCATTCTCTCCTTTTCAATGCGCTCATTCTCCTTCTTCTGCTCACGCTCTGTGTTAGCATGGTAGGTGGCCACAGCTTTGGTCAGCTTCTGCATCTTTCCTGTGATGGAGCGATGGTATTCCTTAAAGTCCTTGGCGTGTTGGAGGATGCTGTTGAGATATTCCTGGAAGAGAAGAAAAGAAAGATTTAAAAATGGTGTTTTTCCAGGGGAACACAGATTTATTTCAACAAGATCATTTAAAGAAATAAAACATGACAATATAATGATGATGTATTTTGAATAAAACAGTGATAGAAACAACCATAAAAATCGTTCATTGGCTGTTACTATTAATTTTTTAGCTGTAGAGAACAGCACTATACCTGATGTTTCTGTCTGCGCTTGCGTTCCTGCTCAATCTTCTGCTGCTTCTCCAGTTTCTCAGTAATGCGAGCCTCACGGAGGGACTGTCTCTTGCTGCGCTTGTAAGCCTTGGCATTGAGCGCTGTCTCCAGGGCCGTGTCACGCCGCATACATACCACCACCTCTTGGCGTAGCTGTAAAAGAGGAAACCCAATATGGGGTTTTAGAACATATGTTTAATTATATTTCTCTGGTTTCTGGTAAGATAAGATTGAAGACAACTCCACCTCTTGGAAGTCACAAGTGTGCTCTTTGCCTCTGAAGTACAATTTCCTACCTGTCTCTGGAAGTTGAGAAGTCTCAGTGCCTTCAGTTCAATTGTAGCTTTGGTCTTCAGGTCACCTGGCAGAGAGCCTGGAAGGTTCTCCAAATCCTGAATACGATGAGCAATACGAGCTTGAAGTCTGAAAAAAGGACAACAGTGAATTTTTTATTAGTCGATTCAAAACAAAGTTTGCCATAAACCTCTCAGTGGTTAAAAAATGAACACGCATACATCAACACGTGTACGACTGCAGTGCTCCCTCACCTGTACTCCCGCTCCTGTAGTATTTCCACAGGATCTAGTCCACGGGGTTTCTGGATGGGCGTTATGCGGTTCTGCTTTGGGTGCAGCATCATGGGCGGAGGCTGGGCTGGTTGTCCAGGAGACTGGGTCTGAGGGGGCATGACAGGGGAAGCAGCTGGTGGTACTGACGGCGGTGCTGGAGAGGGCCGACCAGTGGGCTGGGGAGGGATTAACTTCTGAGGAGCACTGGCTGGAGCAGCAGCATTTACCATGGGGCCTTAGGAAAAAATGAAAACTAGATTTCTAGTGCCTTAAGGGTTCAAGTTAGTATTGTTTAACAAGAACAATGAGAGTGATGTTCAGTATTTGATTCCACCAGGAGTAATAGCTGCACATAACAAATAAGGCCTTTAAAATGTGAAATCAATTCATTTTTGGTAGAAGGTTCGAAATATTAACAAAGCAACTTTATAAATACAGCTTCTCACCTTCAGGCCATGATTTGGGAGGCCCATTGGTGGGCTGTCCCTGCATTCCTGGAGGAACTCCTGAGGGTCCTGGAGGAGGCATGTTTGGTCCTACCATGCCTGTAAGAGATGGCCAGATGATCAAGTCTGCTGAGCCCATATCCCATACATCCTTGGTACATCACAAAAGTTTAAAAGCTTTTCTCAAGAATAAAAACCCAATAGCCAACCCAGACCTGTACCCAAAATTGTGGGTTTCGTCATCATATTTGGTTTGGGCAACATTTAACAACACATCTTCATCCAGCAGCTGTTACTAAACTGCAAACATCATGCAGCATACATAACATTGACAGGCGTTGACAGAAGTGGTACGCAAACCTGCATAGACCTTAGTGGTGGTACGCAAAATGCGCACCAGGTTTCAGTCTTCACAGCACAAACACGTACCTAATTTAGGACTTTATACTGCGCGCGCACATCCCCCGGATGCGCCAAACATAGACCCCACCCCCCACTGCACCGTGTGCACAGAAATTAGGACATATGAAGAAACTGCTGCATCCTCACCATGCGGTCTGTTGTAGTTGGGTCCTGCTGGTCCAGGGCCTCCAGGTCCAGGAGGGGTAGCTCCAGGTCCTGATGCAGGTGGCATGTTAGGCATCCCCGGCTGCATTCCTGGCATGGGCCTCTTACCCTGCACTGCCATTTGGAGGTGGTCAGGTAGAGGCTGCCCACGGGCAAGCATCTTGTAGGCCATGATCTGTGCACGGAGCTGGTGGAGTTGGTTCTGATTGAAGGGTGTCGGACCTCCTGCACCACCTGGTCCACCAGCACCCGGTGGTCCTGCACTGGGCCCTGAACCTGGGCCTGCTGCCGGACCTCCACCACGATTCTGCTGGCCCATGGCCTGAGGGTCACCTTCCATGGGGACAACACCAGGGCCTGAAGTCATCATGGGGCCAGAGGGAGGGCCATTGGCTGGCACAGGGCTGGGGGCATGTTCAGAACCACCCAAAGGAGAGGGGTAACCTTCAGGGTAGACACAGAAGATAAATAAAGGAGGGAAATGAACAGCAAAAAAGGCTATAGATGTTACAGAAAATGCTATATAACATGACCCTGCTTAAGAACTCATGCAAGCACAATAATGATAGTCAGCAAAGTCTTCAGCAAAAAGATGATTCAGGGCTCACATTTTGATACAATATCCAAAAACACAAGAGTGAGAAATCAACATTCTCACAATGTTATAATGCCCTTTAAACAATGAAAACGATGACATCAGTTCTGGCACAAATGACCAATGAAATGGAGGCATGGGGACAGTGACTCCTGCTATATACGAACGGTTGTTGGTTCTGACATGCAGATTTTTGCAGTGGCTGTCTATACACATGATTACTTTGTAAATAGACTACATTCCATGATCTATAGTGTTTTGGAACCTTGGCTCTGGAGCTTCCCTGCGCTGCCCCTTTTTAGTGGTTCCCCTGCTCTAGCATACCCACTTCATCTGAGGCTTGTTAGGAGCTGGATTTGTCAGAATTTCTAAGGTATTGGCGTTTAATCTTTCAAAGCACATTAACATACAGGGATATATCTTCAGTACTGTTATAAACTGGGGACCATAAAATACTGATAAGATTTTATGAAAAACTTGACTTGTGTGTTTGCCATTTTATTGAATGAGTAAACAATTTTATACAAGGGGTATATATGACAACCTCTGGATTGCTGAATAGTGGGGAAATAGGAAGTCATAGGGACAGAAACTATTGTTTGCAGGTGAGAAATAGGGTTGAATAGCAAGAAAACAGACAGCTTATCAGTACGAACTCAAAAATAAGTCTTATTCTAAATCCAGATTTTAGTGCATTGACTGCTGCCCTGTGAAGCAGTCCAGCATTACAGTATACAGTACAGTTTATATAGGGGGAACATCAGTATTTTGCATTCTAGCACTGTGGAAGAGAGCAGTTCTGTGTACACTGTACAGTATGTATACAAGTTTTTGTATTAAGGGATAATGTATTAAGCCGAGTTTAAAATGAAATTAAGTGTTTGGGGAGTATTAAGGGTTCTCGCATTACAAAAATTGGCTTTTTTTTCTTTTTAAAAACCATGTCACAAATTCATAGGTGCTCTTGGAACTGAACTCCCCGCAAATGGCGTTTCAAAATCTGAATAAATACAGTAAAGGTAATTACTGGCAAATAGCCTAAACATGGAAAAATATCAGATTAGCCTAAATGAAACGCATTAATCCTATAAGAGTAATCTGTTCAGTAATTGGCCTGAACTTGTCTGCAAATAAAGGATAATGGTAGGCGAAGTCCATCTTTAAATGCCTGTTTTAAGTAGGCACAAATGAAGACCCACTATACACCCAGCAAAGGCCTTTAGATGGGGAAGCTCTATATATATTACATTGGCGAGCATTCAACAGACACATATTTACAAAATGTGTAAGCTTGCAAGAGCAAGCCATCCAGGCAACATGCCCTGTAGATCTGTACATTTTTTGTTTACTTTAAATAAATGTGTAATACATTTAGGTTATAGCTATTCCTACGGCAAGTGTGTACCTTGAGAATGCTGATCCATGGGGCTGGGGGGTGGCCCCATGCCACTGTGGCCACCCTGTCTCATACCCATGCCCTTCATCTGGCCATAACGAGGGTCATCCGGCATGCCCTTTTCATGCATGCCCTCCATAGGCTACAGGCAGAAAAAACAAAACATGGTAATATGTTCAATGGAGATGCACATACATGGTCAGTGTGAGGTCTTTACAATTGATGTATGTCACTTGTCTTTTAAATAAACAAGCATAATTTAATTAAATGGCATGTGTGTTCATTTGAAAGTGCTCACTTTGTGCATCTGGTGCATATTGTCCTGAGGGTAACCAGAGGGCCCTTGTGGAGGTAGGGGGTGTCCTGCAGATGGTGGCCCAGGGCTAGGTCCCATCATTCCATGAGCAGAGCCAGGTGAGGGCCCGGGACTAGGACCCAGCAAGGCCCCTGGAGAGGGACCAGGGCCTGGAGAAGGCCCTGGCCGAGGGGTCCCTCCCATGGGGGGGTCCGGAGTGGACATCTCTCAGCAGAGCCGGCAGGAGATAGAGCAGCGAAGCACTGTTCTGCACAAGAATACAAAAGGCATCTGTGAATACATTTTCAGTACTTCTGTCAAACTAAGTATCTGCAAAATAGAAGAAAGCTTACATGTACAGTCCTGAAACTTTTCTGGAGCCACTGTTATGCCAAATAAAACCAATGCATTCTGTCATACGTGAACAAACCACAGCAAATGGTGAACAGCACGAAATGAAACACTTAAACACACCGCATTATATACACTGTGTGAGTAAAAGTTTGGGGACACACCTCTTAATTACTGAATTCAGTTGTCCCCTAACTTCCAGTGAAGAGCAACCTTAATGCCTCAGTATACCACACACAGTTTGAACAACAGCATGAACATATATTTGTCCATGTAGTGTATGCCCATGGCAGCATGTTTGGATTATGGTACTTGTAGTTCGTGATGATGGCTACGTCACTTCTGTCCTCTCACAACTGTCAAATTCATTTGTGAGATTCACATTCAGTGCTTCAGCATAAAGAGTGAGCCATCCGTCAGAAAGTCTGCACTAACTCAGTCATGTGAGCAACAAGACGGTGGCTTGTTTGGGCGAGTTGAATAAAATAACGAATAATACAAGTGGTCATTCGAGAATTGTTTTAATTAAAAACACTGTAAACAGCCAACACTGCTTGTGTTTCCATTATGTTAGCATTTCGCTAGCAAGTTAAACAAATAAGATTTGTAGATTCATCTTCCTAGACAAAAAAACCATTAAAATGTACAATACAGAATTAACAGCGCTGTTTCTATTAAAAGCAAAGGAATTATAAGTTACAAAACCGAGTCATTGTTACTTTTGTTTCTCTGTTTTTGTGAGCTAATGGCTAACAGTATCCGATAATAGCTAACGAGCCGGTAATTTTCCTAACCTAACCTGTGATTACAAAATAAAAGAAAAAAACACACAAATAGGCGTCGTGTGTATTTTTAAAATGACAAGTTCGAAATGAATACCATTCCATGGTAATTTCATAAAGTTTAGAACAGAAACTTGTCTTTTGAAGGATCTGGAAAAACAAGAGGCAGCCTTAGCATGGCTAGCTCGCCGTGTGAGAGAAAATAAAGAGACCCGATGGCAGTGAAAACAAGCCATAAAAACAGTTAGGTTACAAGTTTAAACCTCTTGTTTTTGAGTCCCCACCAACGTTTCCCCTAAAGACAGTTTATTGAAAGGCAGCTGTGGTGGTTTTAAACTATCAGGGAAATAAACTAAAGATAAATAAAGCCATATTCGCCTATATCATTTCGAGCCGCCCATGCTCTCCTCCTCCCCCATTTTTCAGTGTGTTGAGGATGTTTAGGTTAAAAAATCGGAGCTTTAAACGCTGTGAGGGGAAGCATCTTTTACTTTTTAAGCTGATTGATCCAACCCGCCTCCCGTACCTCTACTCGGTCCCCCCTTTTCGAGACACATTTCCAAAAAAACAAAACATTCATTCATTCCCCTCTATCGCCACCACCACCGTGGCTGAAAATGTCGGTCTAATTTGTGATACCGAACCGACGACAAGCCAAGTCGTTTTAAATATTAAAGCTACAAATTTGACGAGACTTGTGTGGCTACTTTAAAAGCCACTGTTGTGGACTTGCGTCCTGTTATCATAAAGTGAATATAAATTACTTACAGTGTGTGAATTCAGCTTTCGCCGGTGACTCCCCCCGTTTTCTTCAGCTAAGCTAACTAGCTAGAAACAAAGAGCAGCTCTGCCTGTTCCTTTTTTTCCCCTCTCACCCCCCCATGTCCTGTCTGAGTGTAATGTTCAGTAAAACCACCATTAAGCTTCACTAGCGCCCCCTTCCCCCACCTGCTTAGGGCGCATGCTCAGTCGAGGTCTGGCTGCAGGGAGGAATGCAGGCTGAGAGCGCTCAGAGGGGGATGGGAGCGCTTACAATAACACACCGTTCAAGAATATTCATTTTTATAATTTTCTACACTCGTACTGGCACAAAAATAGATATGAATATAATGAGTATGATCTCCTGTTACAGACCGAATATTGTTGAGTGCATGTTAATGATATTAGAGGTGTAAATATACATTTTATGGACATGCAATACACACAGTGTGGAAACATACTATATGGACAAAAGTATTGGGACATCCGACCATTCCATCACCAGGGACATTGACATTGCATTCAAATACATGGACTTTAATATGGATTTTGCCCTTTTGCAGCTATAACAGTTTCCACTCTTCTTTGAGGGCTTTCCACAAGGTTTTGGAGTGTTTATGTGGGAAATCGTGTCCATTCAGAGCATTTCTGAGGTCAGGCACTGATGTCTCCATTCCAAAGGTGTTGGATGGGGTTGAGGTCAGGGCCAAATTATCTGCCCCTGTCAACAAATATTTAGCTTTCACCTTATTTGTTCAACCTGTCCAACAAATATTTTGTATTTTGTTATTTTCTCAGCCCTTCAGGGGCCAACTGCCACTAGGTATTTTACATATTGAATATACATATGCAAATATATCTGCAATTTCATGTTCGATGCATTTTTGTATTCAAAGGTCAAGATTAAAAATACATTTTATTCATGTTTTGATTCTACTGAGCTCAAATTATGTAATATAGTTTTATCAGAAAAATACAGATTTTTTTTGTATGGACCATTTTGTGCAGTGTAGCTGAGCTATCAACAGTATGCGAACAGATAATTCAGGTTCCACATTTATCATTGACAGCATTTCCCACAAAAGAACGAACATCCTTGGGAGGGAAGAAAGGGTGTATCAGCAATATAGTTTTACGTTTATATACCGTTCTTAATGTTCTTTGTTATGTTTCATTATGGCAATAACATTGTTGCACTGTTACAAAACTATTAGCTGATACTATTCAGAAACAGTTTATTAAGGCCACACAAATTAATGGCAGAAGTTCATTGCAACACTTACATATGGCACTTTTCTGTGAATTTTATTGCACAATGTGTATTTATTTCCACAGTTTAACACAACAGAAGAAAAATACAAAACATAAATTGTAAAATGTGCCATCATTTTATGTTTATTTCACAATATGTTAAAGTTTGGCCACATCAAATTACATGTTTTACTGAAGATTTACAAAAAAAACTATTCATGTAATTTAATTTAAACAATTGTACAGTTTTGTGAACTGAAAAGAGACTAATAAATCAAAGCACAAGAAAAAGAGAACAAAGATTGCATATATATGGGAAAAAATATAACCCACTTAAATATGCAAGAAAGTACTGAAACGTAAACTGTAACAAGTACATTAATGAAAAATAAACACAGTTTATATTTGACAGGCAGTCACTGTACATTTACATTATTTATCAGATACTTTTATCCAAAGCGACTTCCGTTCCCTAGGTACAGGGGGCAGTCTCTACCTGGAGCAACCTGGGGTTAAGGGTCTTGCTCAGGGACCCAGTGGTGGTGCTGAAGGTAGGATTCGAACCCATGACATCATGGTCCGGAGGCAAGTATCCTACCCACTGAGCTACCTCCACCCTTTAGAAAGGGGTGAATATAGGAAGAATATACACTGAAAAGGTACGGTTTGCTGGCTTAAAGTCTTACAAAAATAAAATGCAGACATAACAGCTGGTCAACAGCCTGTAGATGGGTTACACCAAATATAAGTTGTCTTAATGTGTAGAAAATAACTGCAATTTAAAATGCAGTAACAACACTATCCAGATATTTTCCCTGAAATGTTCAGCTTTGCCCTACATGACATACATGATTTGATCACTAACTACTCACTAATAATGTGAGGTTGTTGTTCAGATTAAAGGAGCACCTACAGAATTCTGATAGCATGTCTATTGCATTACATTCATGTTATTGCTTTCAATCATTGGCCATAAAAATGAGCAAACTGTCATTGTATATTTGGACATGGGTCCTTTAAAACATCTATTAAATGTTTTTTATATTTTATAAAACCCCTAACTGAGTGGTTTTGTTTACCAAAATGAGATCTGATTTTGTTATACACAACCGTTTTTCAATCTCTCTCTATTCCTGGGAATTAAAAGTTGTTTTTTGTCACGGTGCTTTTAAGACTCTATTCATATCTGGCATTAATACAGAAGGTTGGGTAATCTAGTAAGAGACCTGCTCTAAGTACAAGTGCAAATTGGGTACAATGCATCTTAAAAATAAGATGCATAACTCTCTGATCCCTCAAACCACTTTCTGTGGTGGTCAAGGATGCATAAGATGACATAACATTTGCATTGTGAACGTTAAACTGCCCTGATTAATTAAGTACCACTTATATCAACTACATTTTCTTCCTGTGCAGGTTATAACAAAGTGGCCAGTTTCGTATTCGTGAAGACACCACAGCACAGCACAGCACGGCACAGTCTGAAATTCTTCTCTGCATTTAAGCCATTCACCAAGTAAAGCAGTGTGCTGCCACCGGTGCGGTTCCTTGCTCAAGGGTAACTCAGTAGTGCCACTTGCAGTCCTGGGATCCAAACCCACAACATTTCAATCATTGGTTAAGCAAGTTAATAGAACTTTTGCAAGGACATTTCAGTCTAAAAACAAATGTATCTTAGGTGTGGCATTAAATTTGCACAGAGCTCCTCTGCCAGCAGAGATTATATAATACATCTGATCACAGGTGACCTCTGGAGATGTCTTCAATGTGCCTGTTGTAAATGGTTATGCATTTTGGCTGTCCTTTGTGATCAGATGATGGTTCACATTCTGTATATAACCCATACAAACTGGGAAGAAATGTTTTGAAAGTTTAACAGTGTTTACATACAAAAGTGTTTACATACAAAAATAAACTCTTTAACAAAAAGGCAAAATTTAAAACTACACAAGGTACACGGATGTTTGTAACAATCAGTTTGACACCTATATGTCATGGCCGGAGGGGCTAAACCCCCACGACCATGAACTGCCTCTTGGGAGTGACCAGGCAGGAGAATAAGAATCC
>JBBPDC010000028.1:10390698-10409193 GCA_037974485.1 Hemigrammopetersius urotaenia
ATATCAGTCTTAATGGCACAGTACAATAAATTATGTCTTACATACTGTTTTATTTTGAAGGGACAAAGAAATGATTGTGGAAAAATGAGTGAAGTCATTTGTCATCACACTGACCAGAGTTCACAGATGGCACAGGATTTGAGTGAAGCTGAATCCGTCACATTAGTCACATTAGTATTTAATTCCCCACAGGATTATTCTTTATGATGTTATATTTATGTATTCAGTAACTCCTTTTAATTATTCTATTGTTATGAACACAATAATATGTAAATAATGTAGTTATAAAAGTGAGGAATGGATGTGTGGGCCTAAATATAGGTTAAAGGAATAAATGGAGGCGACATGCTTTTGTTAGTTTAATGTCTATATGACTCACCGTCACATCACGCCACCCCCCGCCATTTCTTTGCCATTTATAATATACTCAAGAAAAGATCACAGCAGCGGTATATACACAAGTAGTATATCACAAGAATAGATCACAACAGTATAATACTCACAGCCTTTTTTTATCATACAGTTTCCAGCTGTCTGTTCAGGGCATGAGAGCTCACAGTTTAAGGACTGCATGGATTGTGGTGCCAAAGAAGCGAAGAAATTCGCAGTGCTGCGGCTACACCGATGGAGCGTGGCCTGTGTTGTTTTTTCAGAGGTGACGAGACTAAGGTTACAGCGGCCACATGTCTGCAGGAAACTCTG
Source organism: Hemigrammopetersius urotaenia (assembly GCA_037974485.1). Taxonomy (NCBI): domain Eukaryota; kingdom Metazoa; phylum Chordata; class Actinopteri; order Characiformes; family Alestidae; genus Hemigrammopetersius; species Hemigrammopetersius urotaenia. Next base: position 10,391,401 of record JBBPDC010000028.1, read on the forward strand.
TGGCTCTGCATGGCACTCAATAGACACATTAAGATTGTCAGGTGTGATGTGACTCCACCAGCAGGTTACATTATCTGCAAAAGAGGCTAGAGAGAGGTGGACCGAATTAATGAAACACTGAAAACAAAGAAACGTAGGTCAATGAAAAAAAGGCATGCATATGGGATGATTCAAAAATACACTACAATATTGTTTTCAAATATGAAACTGGAATGATCAGAAAGAGTGGGTGGCATGGAACACTATAAGACTATATAGGCTAAACTGCCTCCGCACAGCTATAAAAAAAACCCAACACCAAAGTCTAATACCAATGAGCCAATCAGTCAGTGTCAAGATCTAGACTAGATCTAGTCAGGTACTGATTGCCTAAATTACATGTTATTAGCATATCATTAAAAGAATGGACAGCGAAAAACTACTACACACAATGTTCCTCTTACCCCAGATGTAGTCAATTGGTCAACACACATTTGACATCCAACATCCAAATCTTTCCTTTTCAGTTCCCAAGTCTAACATTGTTAACAAACACTACAATGTTCAGCCTAATTGTTGTTTTTTTTATAAATACACCACAAAACTTCTCTCAATCTGCTCAAACAGCATCTAGTGTTTTTTTAAGGTGGTACAGTCGTCTGGATGTTGTTTAGCACACAGCATGGTTTAGTGTGAGCTATAAAACCAAACAAAACATCACCATTACAGGAAGTAATTTCTGACCACGGCATCTCCCATGCTATTTATAATGAAAAGGTTGCATATAAACAAATGTAAGAAAGTAACGTTTCAGAACATGCCATTCATTCCACACTACATATGGCCTATATATCAATATTCAGCTACAAAACAGCCTGTTTTGAAGTGACTGCCTATTTAAGTTTGTTTCAGCATGGATCAGTCCTAATGGCACAGTACAGTTTTGTTTTAAGGGACATTTATCTGTTTTAAAGACTGATCTTGGATCAGATTCCTGTGTAAATATGGGGGCTTTGTCACTAAAACGGATTCTATATCAGCACAGCCGCTCCTGAAGACGTTTGTGAAAACAGACGCTGTTGTCTAACGCTGTCTGCCCACAGCGTTTGGTTAAACGCTGAAGCTTATAGATCATAGTAAGTTATATTGTTTTCTAAACCACATCTACATGTCTACCCCACTTTAATGAAGAGCTGGATGCTGTCTGGACCGGTTAAAACAGGTTTTAGAGAGGTATTTGCTAACAAACATGAGTCAGTAGTCAGCAAAAGTCAATAAGCACCCTAATCTTGTGTGTAAAATTACGCTCATAGTTCTAGTATCAAACAGCAAAAGCACTCCAAATAAGCCTTGACTGATACATTAGGGTTAAGTAGAAAACTGTATAAATTGGATTTTTCACCAAACTAGTAAACAGTAGTGAATATACTACACCACCACAACACAGCCTTGATAAAGTTCAACACTGCACCCTATGGTGAGACTGTAAGAGGTATTTGTAACTCCTGGAATAGATATTTTATGTCATTGTAAATCTGATATTTTTACTGTAGATCTTGAACATAGTGTATTTGAAAAGCTACTTATCCCTATGTAACAACTGTGACTATAACACCTGATGTAAACAACACGTGCTAAATAAACACATGGTGCTTCTCTTATGATTTAATCCTAATATAGCACTGATATTCTGATACTAGTATCAAACATTTTTATTTCTCTTATTAAGGTGATCTTAATCCTAATATAGCACTGATATAATGTTATTAGTAACAAACATTTTTTTTTTCTTTCTATGAAATCAATCTTTCTGTTCAGAATTGGACTTGTGCAATATACAACTCAACCGTCTAATCTGTGAATTGACTGAATGTTATTGCATGGTAAGCTCATTATCACCCTTATCATCTACTGCTATTTTATTGCATTTATTTTTATTGCTTTAACACTAAGCCATTTTCATAAACATTTGGCGCTACTGATCTGCGGGTACACTAAATCTTTACACACAGCAATGTCAGGGTTAAACTGTTTTTGTTGCTTACATACAGTATACAATTATATTGTTTATTTTCTATATTTGCATTTTCTGTTGTCTTATTATCTTTTCTCCCTTCTTGTTGAACTGAGCATGCATTTTTTTCCCTCTGAATAAATATTCTCATCTGGAAAGTTCATTCTTATGTTCTTATATTACAATAATAATATATCACCAATGGTATTAGTACTGAACATTTTTATCTACACTCAACTCGAGACCTTACAGATCGGATCACTTGTAAGCATGAAGCCCCTTTGACACTGAAATAAGTCTGACCACAGCAATTTAGCCAAACACATCTTTTGGTAATAATCCTAATATTTCACTGATATATTATTAGCACATTTTTAAAACCCAGCTCTAGACCCTTACATCACACCAGTCTGATCACACCAGTTTAGATAACTCAAAACTGCACTGATAACTCACCATGAGAGCAAAGCCAGACGAAGAAGCACAGCGTGAAGAGAGGCAGGACCAGGGCACCACTCTGCCACGCCATCACTCACTGCATCACTTTTATGACCAACCTACATCATTCACATTAGGTTCCAGATTCATTCATCCAGTGAGTCCAGGAACAGCAGTCCACAGCAGCAGCCTACCGGATGTGTACAGTTGAGCCAATTAGCCGTTTTGTTAATTTAAAGTAACGCTGTTATTTTTTTAAGATATGTATCTTTACAAACATTTTGTCATACTCAACGTCCCAGCGTGTATATATGACGAAGAATAACTTTCCTGAAGTGACTGACTTCCTTCTAGCGACTCCCATCGATGCTGACACAAATCTAAACTTTTTTTCTGTAACTTTAGTGTTTACACACACGCCTTTTGGCCAGCACCATTATGACATGTTTTGGGGGCGGGTGTTAAAGATTCAGACTTGTTCACAAACATATATCTAATTTTCAAGTCCAACCATTCCCTTAGGGTTAGGACTTTAAGATCTGTTTCGGACTGCATAGGCAAATAATCCAAAAGAAGATACGGTTTTAAAGGTGCAGCTAGAAAGTGACCCCCCCAATAACGATCAAACCAAATTGGACTGGAATAGCCCAGCAAAGAGAGGCCTGGAAATGTCGTCACTGACTCCGCCTGTGCAGTGTTACTGAAAGCCATGTGGCCTGCTTACAGCCTGTCACCCCCTCAAACTAACTTAATATACACTATGTGGAGAGAAGTATTTGAGCATGCCTGTTCTTCATGGTTTTGGGCTAGGCCCTTTACTTCTAGTGAAGGGCAATTATAATGCTTCAGCATACCAAGACGTTTTGTACAATACTATGCTTTGTGGACACAGTTTGGGGAAGGACCTTTTCTACTCCAGCATTGCTGTAGCAAGGTCCATAAAGATATGGATGGATGAGCTCAGTGTGGAAGAACTTGACTGACACATCCAACATCTTTGGGATGAACTGGAACAGAAATCGTGAGCCAGGCTTTGTTCAACATCAGTGCCTGAACTCATAATGGATGTTTACATTCCCACAGAAACAATCCAAAATCTTGTGGAAAGCTTTCCACACAGGGTGGAAGAAGTTATGGGTTCAAAGGGGAGACCAACTTCATATTAAAGTCTATATTTGGTGTTATTAAAGTGCATGTTGGTGTAATGGTCAGGTGTCTCAATACTTTTGTCCGTATAATGTGTGTATTTGAAAAATAAAACAAATGAAGATTAAAAAAATGTTTCCTATCAAATTCCTTCAGGGGGCTCTGTGTTTCTGAAGTTTCATAATCCAGAGAAATCCTGGTTGTCAAACAGCCTCATAACAAACACTGACTTTTAACATCTCTCTGTTGTGTTTGTTAAACCCATTTAATCTTACTTTAATCTTTTTTTTTTTTATATCCAGGCATAACTGCTCTTCACAGGGGACATGTTTAATATACAGTGCCTTGCAAAAGTATTCACCCCCCTGGCTTTTTACCTATTTTGTTACATTCCAACCTGTATTTGAAAAGTTTTTTAATTTCATTTTATGTGAGGGATCTCCACAAAATAATAGTCTAAGTTGGCGAAGTGAAATGAGAAATATAGATAGGGGCACCCACCAAAACTCACAGACCGGGCAAGGAGGGCATTAATCTGAGCGGCAGCGCACAGACCAAAGGTAGCCCTGAAGGAGTTGCAGAGTTCCACAGCAGAGACTAGAGTATATGTCCATCGGACCACAATAAGCTGTACACTCCATAGAGCTGGGCTTCATGAAAGAGTAGAAAAAAATAATTACTTATCATAAAAAATAAGGAGGCACGTTTGAAATTTGCTTAAAGGCAAACCTATGGAGGAAGGTGTTCTGGTCAGGGAAACCAAGGAAAATGCTATGCCTGGCGCACAACCCAACACATCCCACATCCCTGGTGGCAGCATTATGTTTTGGGGATGTTTATCAGCAGCAGGGACTGTGAAACTGGTCAGAGCCAAGTGAAAGATGGATGGTGCCAAATACAGGTATATGCTTGAGCAAAATCTTCAGTCTGCCTGTACTTTGAGACTGGGACGGAGGTTTATCTTCCATCAGTACTGCTAAAGCAACACTCGAGTGGTTTATGGGAAACATTTAAATGTATTGGAATGGCCTACTCAAAGTCAAGACCTCAATCCAATTGAGAATCTGTATTCAGACTTCAAGATTGCTGTTCACAAGCGAAAACCATCCAACATGATGGAGCTGGAGCAGTTTGGCCTTGAGGAATGGGCAAAAATCCCAGTGGCAAGACGTGGCAAGCCTATAGAGACGTATCCAAAGCAACTTGCAGCTTTAATTGCAACAAAGGTGGTGCTACAAAATACTGACTTTAGGGGGGTGAAAAGTTATGCACGCTGAAGCTTTGTGCTTTGTCCTATTTGTTATTTGCTTCACATGTAGGCATTGTCTGTAAACAAAGTGGTGCAAACTCTCAAACAATTTTAATTCCAGGTTGTGAGGCAAAAAATTCCAAGGGGGGTGAATACTTTTGCAAGGCACTGTAAGCTTTAAAAGGAGGTGTTTTCCCCTCTGGACCATTTATGTGACAAAAACAATCATCACTCTCAGACTAATATTGATCTTTGGCTATGCTGGCTCTTTATGGTGCCTTATTCAAAAAGCTACTTCAAGTAAAAAAAAAGGTGAAGGAACACAATGAAAAAACAAGCTCAAAACAGTACTTTAGTTTCCATGCATGAACTGGTGGGTCAATCGTTTAATTTGAAATTGTTGCCAGATTGTATTTTATTCATGCAGGAAGAAAATTAACTTGAAATTTTCTAAAGGCTTTACAAGATCAGTAAGATTTCTTGCCAGTACTTTGTGTTGCAATCAATTGCTTGTATAATGATGTTCTAAAGACACCTGATCCACATATTTGATGTTTTCTGTCCTCATAACATCTTTTTAAAACTGATTTGTCGCTTGATGATAGATAGCAGAAGTAATTATTTGTACACAGAATCAGCTTTGTGGTGTTTTGCTTTTTTTTTTTTTGGTGTGTTGGAGAAAATGCTGTGTCGCAATTTTTTGAGAATGAGGATGTGTTAACAGCGGTCGACCAAAATAACTGATCACATGACAGTAAGGACTGATTCAACAATGTCTTTAATCAAGAGTTCACTCTAGTAAAAAAAAAAACCTTTTGCACAAAAAAAAAAATACATATTGTGGTGGGTGGCAATCATAAGGACATGATTAAGCTAAAAATGCTGTAGTGTGTTGAGAAATGGGCGTGTGAGACCTTAAAGCAAGTTCACACTAGCAGGGATCATGGATGCTCTGTTTCAGCACAGAGAATCGAATTCTCAGTAAAAACAGGAAGGCACACACACATATACATACACTCTCTGTCTCACAAAAGCGTGCACACACACACACACACACACACACACACACACACACACACACACACACACACACATACACACACTTAAACACCCAAGCTCCGATTAGGGCAGTTTTCAACACAGGGAGCTGATCTCAGTTTTGCTGCAGCCCCATTTGCAACAGGCATTGGACAGTCCAACAACCACGTCGCGGCCCTTCCTGCTGGAAGTGCGCAGGGCTTCAAGCACCTCCTCTGAAATAAGGGAGCGCACAGGACGGCTGAACACTGCACCCTCCTGCCCCCCACGGGTCAGTCCCAGAGGAGCAGGCTCTGCACCCTGCTGGATGGATGCGTCCAGGCCTGAGGGCAGCACCCATCCGTCTGCTGCGTCTCTGTCTTCTGTCTTGAAGGGGTCCAGAGTCAGATCATCTGTAGAGAACAGAGAAGAGGATACTAAACAGAATATACAGTAACAAAATCCAGATAAATATATAAAGTGATTCTAAAATACTCCACAGTTCTCAAAAAAAGCTTTGTTTTGTTTTGTGATGTTTCAGAATGAGAAGGAGCTGCCGATGCTTATAAACTGATGGATAAATCTTAATGAAATAAGCATCCAGAATGGCTTAAATCTTAAGTTATTAAATATTTAGACCATAAAACGATGCTAACTATATAATGAGTGTGATAAGACATTATTGATCAATAAATGTCCTCTTTTCAAAACACATTAAAAACGCTGCCTGAACATCTCTAATGTTTCCGAGTGTCGTTTATAACATTGAATCTAAATTAAAATCTGTACAACTATCCACATAAATATAGAAATAACTCTGTTGTTAGTGTCTATATCTGAACTGAATAACATCTGTTAGTCCATATGCTCTCTGAACTTGTCTAAGCACAAATCCAAACTATGTTTTTCAGATCAATCAAACACAAAGGGGACTTTTGGAAATTCAGATTTTGTGCTGAGTAGACATGTAAGAAATGACTTCTAAAACCGGCCCCCAAGGCTCCCCAGAACTCATAACACATCGGGGTGTGGGCAGTTTAGTGGCCTTTTCTTACTCATGGGTCTTTTTAAAATATTTAAAATATTTAAGGCCTAAGTGTCATACCCTTTTAGATTTTCCCCCCACAACATTTTCATCATGTAATAAGATCTAGACGGTGTCTAGTTTTTCTCTTCATTATTAATGTTTTGTTTTAATTGTTTCATTTGTGTAACAGCTGCTGTAAAAAGGTCTACAGAAAGTCTACAGAAAGTTAATTTGCCTAAACCTCGCCTGATGCTATTTGCTGTTCTGGTTTGATATGAAGGCTTAGTGACCTAATTTCCCATGACTGTTACACAAATTCATCAGTATGGCATAAAACCAATAAGAAGATTTGGGAGAGAAGAATGGGGCTGAAGGCTTTACCTGTGCTCAGGATGGAGCGTCTCCAGCGGGAGCCTCCGCAGGTGAAGATGACTGCACGGATGAATTCTCGGCCGCACAGTTTGACCCCATAAGTGGGCCCGTCCATGGCCTTCACTCCAGTCAGCAGCAGACACACAGCCAGAACTGTGGCTTTCCACATTGCGGAGCAGATGGAGAAAAAACGAGGAGAGGATGGAGGAAAAATGGATGGTGGTCAAAAGCAAGCAGTCAGCCTCAGATTTTCTAATACTGCAGGTCGTAACTGGTTTCGTCTTGGTCGTGGAGATTTCTATTTGTTCTCATCCCAGTCTCTCTTATAAAGGAGAACGACACACACACATATGCACACAGTGCTCAGGCCTTTCTACTCGCACCTGACTGGTGTGTCACAGATAACCCATTGAGGTAAAACCAGAGACCTTTCCATAGACAAAAGCAGTGACCACGAAGAGCATAATTAACTAGGGCACCCAAAATGAAAAACGAGAGGGCAATCTGATTGAGGGGAACATTTCTCTGCGTAAGCATCTGTTCTTTCTTTTGCTATTTCTAGCTTATTGTCCATTTTTTATTCTTATCATTTCATTATTTTGTCATTTCTTAGTAAGCAAGTCACTTTCATATAGTTCTGTGAATATGTACAACAGTTGCATTATAAATATATAATTTGAATAATATTCTGAATTTTAAATAGTTACTAAACAAATAATCATGTCTATCTTTTATTGTTTTTTAACATTTAATTATTGGGTAAGTAACAAGTGCTCACCTGAAAAGGTAACTGTATTTGGAGTTGCGTCTTATCACAGTTACTGAATACAGATACGTAATTGATGTGTTCTGAACATGTATTCTTATTACTTGTATTCTTTTACATTACACCATCCCAACCCCGACCACACCCAGAGGGACGTACGGAGGTGGGAGCATCACAATTCAGGAATGATTTTCTGCAAGTGTTGGTAAGGCATTTCATTGAAAAAAAAATGAATGGACTGGTGTGCAGGGTGATACTATACTCTGAAATGAATCTCACTGGCTAAGAGTGGGAAGAAGACAACCTCAACCTCAAACTTCCAGCCAAAATAACACAAAACTAGTTTTGAAAAAAATGCACAACCTTGAAATTCTGTGAAATGAGTCAGTGGCTGGCTAATGCTGCATAAAGCTAATTTAAGCTGTCCTTGCAAACAGTAGTTTTTCTATTTATTTGGAGAGTCAAAATACTTTTGTTCCCAATTAGCTTCTTTTTATCTAATATAGATACTAGTTGGTTTGTTTTAAATACAGTCAACGTTTGCAGCTCCAATGAGGATATGAGCTGTTACACAACAACAATGAAAGTATCGCAACACTTCCTTTTATTGTAGTTTCTTCAAAATTGTCTAAACACAGGATATGATTTCATACATGAAACAACTGCACATGATTTAATTAAAATGGCATTCACTTCTTACTGAGGGAGAGTAGTGTAAAACTGACTGTGGTATTATGGTGAGGAAAAATAAAAGGTGTTTAGTAATTTAGCAAAGAAGCTGTCAGTAAAAAACTCTGACGTAACACACTGGACGGGCAGTGGCACAGAAACAAGCATGTGTTAATAACCAGGTATTAGTTTCACAGCTGTATTGCTCAGTAACTTTTTACCTACTTTTTACTGTGTGTGCATGTGTGTGTATATGTGGGTGTGTGGTAAGGCCGTCACTGGCAGGGAGGGGTTTGGGGTGGAGAGCCGCACAAGATTCAGAGAGCATGACATTTTCAAAATGTGATAACGCATTTTGCCTATCTTCCTAACCCCATAGACAAAAGTCCCCTATTTTCAAAATGACAATGGAATAATGCATGTGTAATTAGCGTGTTGATAATAAAGCCAACAACATGACATTTTGAGGGACATTCACCAAAATGCGTCCATTGCCATATTGTCTTCCGCGGACGGAGGAGAGGTCAAGGGCAACGGTGACACTTTTCTAGTTTTCTGCCGTTCATTTTTTGCAATAATAGTTTAATACTTGCACAATTTTGACTGTGTGCAACTGTGAGACAAACGAGTCTCTAACAGACACTCCAGTGTGTTTGTATATATATCCAGGGTGTTCATTGAAACATGCTAGTCTTACATTCTTCTTTTGTACACTTTGCTGCTGTATCAAAGCAAAGGGTTAGCTTATCTAATTTTATCTTACATAAATACCTTTTACTTAGCTTTTTTAAATGGACGTGTTGTATTGGCAGTCTTATCTTTCTTTCCACTTTGAGTAACAGGTGATTTTTTGTGTAATTTTGTGCAAGTTGGTAAACAGTACGTCTACATTTTAAGTCTACCATATCACAGTTAGCTTTTTGCTTCAAATGAATAGCTCTGCTGCAAACATCAGCTCCAAAATCAGGTCTTTATCCTCAGATTCTGCCATTTTAAGTCAATAATGAGAGAACATGGCCTGACTTCGGAGCGGCAGAAACATGAAATCGCCATTATAATGCATGTACCCCTTTAAGGCTCCATATGGCTATGATTGACACGAAATGTGGAGAAATCAGAGGACACGGCCCACACTGACATCTTTATTGGACCAATAGCAGAGGGACAACTTCGTTGCTACCTCTCCCTTTGGACCAATCAGAGCAATCTGAGGGGTGGGATGTGAGCGGGTGGGTAGCAACAGTTGCCCGGGTGAGGACGAAGCGCCATAGCCACGGTAGTCCTGGCGACAAGAACCCAGCAACGAGAATCAACAACAACAGCCCGATTCATTGAAACAATAAAAAAAATCTTAAAAAGGAGGCGGAAAATTCACTGCGACTGAAAGGTGATATTATTGTTTTTTAATTTTCGATTAGAAAACCACCTTAGGTTTGTTAGGGAAGCGGTTGCGAGGACTGTTGTTGTTTTTTTCTCCCCCCGAAAACCGTAGCTTAGGTAGAATGTCAGTAGCCATTATAGCCACCTGCCTGGCTAAGTGATTGGCTCGAGAGCAGCGAGAGAGGTGACTAGCCGGCCAGCGGGGGGGGGGGGGTCCACACGCTCAGGAGAACTGCAGGCGTCTGCTCGCCTCGGCACAGCTAGCCGTTGTTATGACCATGTCAAATGCTAGATTGGCTGTACAAAATGGCGGGTGTTGTTAGCAGAATATACGCGAGTCTGCACACGTTGCTGGCTTTCCCGAGCACGGCTAGTCTCTCTCCCTGTCAACTAGCCAGCCAGCTAGCGTTGCTAGGGAGCCGAGCTGTTGAAAATAAACGCCGTTGGCATAGCTACAGCGAGGACCAGGAGGACAAGTCAGTGTTTACATGGTCCTGGCGATGTTACGGAATGCTCTTTGCCTTCAGTATACCTTATAAACACGTCATATATACATTAACTTTCATACATTTATGCCCATTTAGTCGTACTACCCTAGTGAATCATTCATTGTAAAGCACTACGCAAAGTGACATAAGACAAGATAAGAAAGAACCTCATTTATCCCAAGGGAAATTATTTTGTCATTAGCATGCTCAGTGCAACAGAAGAATAAAATAAGGTTATTGAGAATAAAATAAAAAAACAAACAATAGTGCAACACAATTACAGGACATTATTGTAACAAAATGAACTGCAATACTGACACGAACAGCATTTCACTATCACAGAAGACCAACTGTCTAAAACAAAAGTGTTTGAGACTAGTCGTAAAAGGAGATGGTGCAATCCACCACGAATGCTGTGTAATGAAGAAAAGTGTGTGCATGAAGCAAGGGGACCTGCAGAATAAGAGCCTAACAGGAACTACCATTTCCTGGGAGGTGTTCACCTTTTGTTTCTGAGTTTCCCTGCTCTGGAGAGTGAATCAGTTGTACGTGCCCGCAGCCACTGCTCTGCAAACTGCTATCATGTTACTGGTAACAGGAAACCAAAAGCTTTGCTCAGTCTTCCCTCTTCTTTGAGTTGGGCCTCTGATCGCTGGGATGAACTTGACTGTTGATATCAGTATTCTTGGTTTCAGTGTCTTGGGGAGTTAGAAGAACAGTCATTGGAAAATATTAATAACATACTTATTAGTGTGTATGTAAAACAACAGTGAAACTGCTTACAGATATGTGCACGTTCTTCTGTTTTGATACATCTGGCTTTCATTCAGATGTTCAAAGTTCGCATTTTCTCGTTTTTGCAGAATTTAAACCAGGCTAATCATCTCAATGGCAACTCCAGCCTATGTGGGGGAGCTGCAGCCGGCCTCCCAGCCTCAAGGGGGTGGCGTAACTGTAGCATCAGTGCAGCCTGCTGCTGCTGCCTCTGCGACCCCTCAGCAGTTCCTGGCCGAGTTGCAGACCACTGTGGTAACCGGCTCTGCACCAGCACCCACGGGCCAGACCACGCCCCCTCCTGCAACAGCCCAGAAGACACAAGCAGTCGCCCAATCTACGCCCACTCAAGCCCCGCCCACACAAACCCAATATGTCACAGCTGAGATTCAGAGTTCACCAACACAGTCCAGCAATGCCCAGAGCACCCCACAGTACATTGTGGTCACAGTCACAGGTGAGAGCTTCCCTAGGTGGGAGACATAATACATACAGCATACAGTTTGTAATTTATATCTGTCTGCACTAGAAATAGAGGTGGTTATTCAAATGTACGGAGATCAGTATTGTGCACTACTGTACATGCGCTGTAAATACTCATCTAAGCATCGTTCTCTCTTTTTTTTTTCCAGAGGGCTCCCTACATTCGAGTGACTCTGTTTCAGACTCCAGTCCTCCCCCTACAGTGGTGCAAACTGGAGTTCCCACTCAGGTGGTGCAGCAAGTGCAGTCAGCCCAGCAGGTAGAGGCAGACATATACACAAAACCTGCATACAGACTACTATATATTTTATTACTGATAGATTCAAAACACGTGTTATTAGCTTTAGGTTAAGGAAATAAGGTTAGATGTCTATTGAAGACAAGTTCCTCCTGACTGGTTTAAGAAGCCTATGCTGATCCAACATACTTGATGTCAGTGTGTCTCAGTTACATAAATTCTTTGCAGCTTTATTCTTATGTGAGACATTAGCTACATCATCCTCTGGATCTTTATAAATGGTTGCTTTCTCTGTTTTTCTGGGTGCAGAGATCAGTGGTGCAAGCTACATCGCAGCCAACCAAGACTGAACAGGGCACTCAACTGAGTGTTACCAGCCTGCAACCTGTACATTTGACTCAGGAGGTGATCACACACACACACACACACACACACACACACACACTCCCGCTCTTTCTCTGTCTCTCTCTCTCTCGTTCGTGACTTTTCCGGAGCGTATGGATCGTCTCTCCCTCTCTCTCTGTCTCTGTATCTCTCTCTCTCTTTCTCTCTCTCTCTGTCTCTGTATCTCTCCCTCTCGCTCTCCCTTACTCTTTCTGTCTATCTCTCGTTCCTGATTTTTCCATATTTAAACCTCGGGTTTATATTTACATTTTCTTTAAGGGTAATGTATTAAACTGAGTTCAAAATGAAATTAAAGTGATCTGGGAGAACATTTGGAGGCATATTTATGGTTTACGATATAAAAATAGGCATTTTAAGGCATTTCTTTGACCAAAACACAACAACGCAGTTTTTCACTATATGTGGGTGCTCTTGTAACGTAACCCCCGCGAATAACGGGGAGTTACTGTACCTGTTCTTACACTGATGGACTAAATGAAATATTTTTATACTATTCACTTGTGTCATTGAATTTGTGGAAGTGGTTTAGGCAGTATATAACCCTTTACTACATATTTCCAGAGTCCTCACAGTCAGCAAAGGAAGGAAGCAGAGGGGGAGAGCAAAGTGCAGAGGGAAACAGAGCTAGAGGAGAGGTTGGAGCACAGTTCAGCAGCAGCAGTAGCAGACAGATATGTAGACTTTAACGCCGATGGCCTTTACCACACTGGCAACATGCTGGATTATCCCGGAATGGCCCCCTACTTCCCCGTCTCACTGCCCCCAGTTTATTCCCCATTCACCTTTTCTGTCCCTGTTATGACTTATGGCTGGGAGTCAGAGCAGCTCCTCTACTCTGCTGTCCCCACAGTGACCGTTGCCCCATCCTTCCTGTATGAGACTGCTTCCAGCCTTGGAGTAGAAGTAGGTTTAATAGAAGTATCTAAAATCACATATACGCAATTTTACCAGTGTGCCAAGATATGTTTGGTGTCTCAAACATACTACTTTAGTTTTGCACTAGATATAATATAACCAACAAGTAATTATTATGGCTAAAATACATACTAGCTAATTTTTAATAAACTAATTCTGCCCATCAGAAAATAATGACTAACAGTTTATTATTATTATTATTATAAGTAAGCACAATCAAGTCAATTCTGCCACCTGGCAACCATATGAAATTGGCATTGTCTGTTTGGATCTTCAAGCTGCTTACTGTTTTTCTAGCCTTCTGTATCTTTACATTCAGCTGGCCAAGTGTAACTGTGCTTTTCAATAAATTAGAGAGAGTCAAGATTTTGATCAAGATTTAATTTATTTGGTATGTCCATCAGTCCCACTTTTTGTTGTCACAACCTTAAAGAATGACAGGACAGACCATAGCCTACACGTGATCTTTGTTAGTAGAGAAACATTACATTTGAAGATCTTTCAAGCTGCTTCAAGCTTTTCATTCTTCTTCCTTCGCCCTTGAGTGGCAGTCTTATTTACTAACTTTGTCGTAAATTTCGCAGTGTTTCCCATCGTCATTTTCTTAATTTTTCACTTTGTTCTTTATATTCCCTCTCAAGGGCCCTCACGTATTTCTGGTTGTCTGGTTGTTTACAATAAGTGTTGTGTAATCCTCATATTTAAAGTGAATAATGCATCTTGAGTCTTTAGACATCTTCCTCCAACCCTACATCTCTTATATGTTCAGCTTGATGGTTGAAGTATAGTGACAGTGTACAGTATTGTTTAACTATTTTGCAGATCAAGAACAAGGCTTTCTATGTTCTGTTCTAAACGGTGGCTTGTTGATCAGTGAATAGGTTAATCTTTAGAACAATTAGATGTTCGTGTAGTTATCCATTTTCTTGAGGACATTCCTCATTACTGCAGTCATCGTGGACTTCCTTATTCAATTCCATTTTTTCAGTTATCCAGTGCAATGTCTGCTGGATATTGAGCTGTTCTTCTAGATGTTTTATCATAATCACAACCTTGAACTATTTCTGGTGCAATGTTATTGATTCCTGTGGCTTTCTTTGTGGGTAATGATCTTGGGGCATGTCTGACTTACTCATCTAGCACTAAAGGCTCTTCTTGTGTAGCTGGCATCAACTAAAGTATCCGATCTTTGCATATCCTGACCACTTGTTTACTCTTTATTGCTGATATTTCTAACAATCAATGATTGTCATTATTTAATATACTTTTGAAGGTGGTTTCTGACACTATGTGACGAACTGTTCTCTACACGGATACGACTACATCATAAACCTAAAGCTTCCTAAAGCTTTTGTAATTTATATATGTATTATTAATAATTGGATTTTTGTTTGAGTCATTACTTTAATATAGAATTGGGTTTGAAATGATGTAGCTGAAAAAAAAAAAAAGTCACGCAGCTATAAAAATTCTCTCAGGTTGCAAAAGCACTTTCTCATACAGAGCTGAGAAAGAGGATGGAAGGAAATCAGTATCTTCTCATTGTCTGTGTGTGTGTGTGTGTGTGTGTGTGTGTGTGTCTGGGTGTGTTTTTGCATGTGCAATCTTCTGCAGCAGCTTCAGCAGGTGCCAGTGCAGCATGTGTACACTAACCAGGTGCAGTATGTGGAGGGAGACACTAATTACACTACCAGTACCATGTGAGTCCACAGCACTTACCATTCTGTCTTATAGTTACATGCCACCATAGCATTGTGTAATTATGTTAGTTTTATTGCATCCAGTTTACAATGTGCATTGACGCACTGCAGTAGCTTTACATCAAGTCAAAACATAAATCATATAAATTATATAAAGTATTGACAAAGTTTAGAATCAATGCTGTCAGTAGAATAAGGATTTATTTTGTGAGCTAGAAGTCTTAATAAAGTAAATGTAAAATGTAATGCAATCAAACTCGATTGTTTCTTCTCTTCCCAGTCGCTCCAGCAGTTTTCCCTACACGGATACTCCTTTGTACACACAGACCAGTGGCGGTCAGTACTATGAGACAACCTCTGCCTCTGGCTCCCAGGCCGCCTCCCCTGGCACCCCTCTGACCGTTGCCGTGACCACAGGTTCCACTGGCGTTTCCATGTTTGTTGCCGGTACGGGCCAGATTGTGGCCAACCCCACGCCTGGCTCAGGGGGTGGAGCCACAGCTGTGATTGCGACCTCGGGTGCGGCGGCAAATGGCTCAGGCGATGAAGGAGGCGGGGCTAATGGCAGCAGTGGTAGCTATGTGATCCAGGGAGGCTACATGCTGGGTGGTGGGGGTACCAGCAGCAGCAGCAGCGGAAATGGCCAGAGTTACTCACACAATGTCCGCGCATCCCCGGCCACTGTGAGTATTAGCGAGGGAGAGGAGAATAGCGTGCCGTCGGCAGACAAAAAGGTATGACTAAAGAAAAGAAACACAAGACGAAGACAAGTACAACCGTTCGGCAACACTTGTCACTCACTCGTCACCCTCATCCTTCCCAATACATGGCAAAAAAATGATGTCTTGGCAAGTGAAATCAACTTATATCTAGTCCGTTTTTATATTTTTCTTTATGTGACTGTTGTAAGAATAAATATAAGATGACCCAACTTTCTTAACATTCAAAAATACTTTTATGTGATTTTATCAAATGAAATGGTCTTAAACAAGCCAATTGAGCAAGATAGATACATTTCAGTAAATGCATTTGCACAGATGTTGATTGAATACTCTTATAATATTCTTATAACATTAGCATAAAGAAAAGTTAGACATATTGCTTAAATTAAAGAGGATTTAAAATGCCAAGTTATTATTTTTTTTGCAGTGTATCAGAACGATGATGCTGTCATTGTTTGGTTTCACGCATCGGAGAGCACAGTTAAAGAGCAGAGTGAGTGAGTCAGTAGGAGTCACGCAGGTATGTCATGACGTGACTCAAAGCACAAAAGTCCCAGTATTCGTCTCCTCTATTGACCCCGTGCCATCAGGCTCATTGTACAGTTACCGGAGTAGCTGTGAAATCTCTCACAGAGACAACAGCACTGGAACAAATAAATTATTCCTAAATTCAGATTTCCCTGTTTGCATAGATTTGTGATTTTCTGGAAAAGAACATGTACCTAGCACAGTTTTTTCTTTCACTGTGCTGTCATGTTTACCAAATACAAATGCAGAATTCAGTCATAACTCCATCATGATTCATATCATAAATCTGCATGAGAGAGCAAGAGAGGAGAGTCATCTTGTTATTCACCTTCACTCGAAAGGTCCTCACTCGAAAGGCTGCATACCTTGTAGGGGAATCAGTCAAAGTTACAGGCATCCCATCAGTTGAATGTTCTGTTGCATACCCTAATTGTATGCGACGGCACGCAGAAAAGTATGACATTGATAAGCATGTGTCTGTATGTCAGAATATTCAAGTGTATGTATGTGTATAAACAATAAGGGTATATATATGATTGTTGTGGCTAATGTGCATGTATTTTCCTATATATGTATATATATATATACTCAGTTTTCATATGTCTGTTGTCATTTTTCCTCCATAAACATAGCTCTCTAATTGCACTATTTTAGTGCAGCATATGCATGTGTGTGCATGAAGTGGTGCATGGGAAAGTGTGCGTGTTTTTATACCTGTGTGGCCGCCCTTTTTTTTTTGTATGCGTGTGTCAGGCCATCCCTGGGCTCGCTGTCTGAGTGTGTGTGTGGCTGTGTGTGTGTCTCATCCCTGCAGCTGTCCTCTGGCCCTCAGGTGCAGTGGTTGTTGGATAATTATGAGACTGCGGAGGGCGTAAGCCTGCCGCGCTCCACTCTCTACTGCCACTACCTGCTGCACTGCCAGGAGCAGAAGCTGGAGCCTGTTAACGCCGCCTCCTTCGGCAAGCTCATCCGCTCCGTCTTCATGGGCTTGAGGACGAGGCGCCTGGGCACCCGGTAAGGGCGCATACAGATACTAATTTAAGGAGCTAAAAGTTCTGATGAGCAGAATATGTAATTTCATTTGATGTGAATAAATGTGATCAATCATGAAACAGACAACAGTACTTTACTGACTGATTGAGTGATATGATTGTCGGTGCCAAATATGATCATTGTGGTTATCTGTTGCTGAAGATTAATAAACAGCAGAAATGTTACATTAAAAGGCCACTTAAACGTATCCTTAAACAAACACAAAGTCTCACAAGTCTCAAACCATTTCATAAGGGACCTAAATTCCTTTAGTTCTGAGTTTGCTTGGTTGTTGTAACTTTGCAATTTCCTAAATATTTAGAGATTATTTAAATTATTATTATATTATTTAATATAATGCTTAATATATATATAAGAAAAGTGAAAGTGACCATTTGTCATACGTGAACACACCACAGCACACAGTGTGAACAGCACGAAATTCAACCTC
>JBBPDC010000028.1:10415971-10426813 GCA_037974485.1 Hemigrammopetersius urotaenia
AGTTATGGACACTCATAGTATTGTTCTGTTGAACTGAGTACAAACGGCGCTACCAGAGAAATATTACTAAACGGGCTACGGTTGCTACTCGCTAACAAGCAGCGCCGTGTAGCTCCGCCTGGGTCCTAATGCCCCCCTGCTACCTACAGCAGCTTCAACAGCCACTACATCATTTTAATTCAATAATGATAGATAGACTTATTATTTTTCATTTCAATTCATAGTTTTGTTTCTATTCGTAAAGTGTGTATCTCCGCTCAGTGATATCTTGTATGAAATGCTTGGACATATAATTTAAAAATAGTAGAATAATGACTATATATTTAGGGTGGCTTGGGATCATTTTGAGGGAGGGCTTCGGACCCCCCAAAATAGACCTAACGACACCCATGCTGTGAAATTACCACATCAAACGTGACGTGCTAACATGGATGCTGCTATGAAGCCGCCGGGTTTGCTTCAGGAAAAATGCATTTTTAAGAAGCTTCCCAACGGAAACCTTGACAAGACTCCGCGTTGTGCAATGCGGAGTTAGGAGTTGAGAAACCCATTCTCAAAGACTTACTTTTAGTCATTATTTGGGTAGCACACATCTTCTGAATGCCTTCAGCAGAATTCAAATGAGCCACTTTAATCTAGAAAAATCTAGATGAATTCCAAGATTACAGTGAGATTAATCTAGATTTAAAAAAATAATCTATGCCCACCACTAGATTAAACTCAGTATTGCCAGTTTATGGTCCTTTGTGAAATTTTGATGGGGAATTGTGTTAAGGGTTTCAAAAACAACCATAACTTAGGGTGAAAGTGAAGTGAAAGTGACCATTTGTCATATGTGAACACACCACACAGTGTGAACAGCACGAAATTCAACCTCTGCATTTAACCCATTCACCAAGTGAAGCAGGGGGCAGCTACGAACACAGCGCCCGGGGAGCAGTGCGTGGGGATGGTACCTTGCTCAGGGTACCTCAGAGGTGCCTAGCGGTCTTGGGAATCAAAGCCGGACTTTCTGATCGCAGGGCGAATGCCATAACCACTAGGCTACCAACTGCCCCACAGGAGTACCCTAAATTTGGCTCCACAATGAAAGGGTCTTGAGCTTGAAAGGGTCTTGAGCTCTGAATGTTGACACATTCGAATATAAAAAAATTGAGTTAAATGTGCATTTTGGAGCCTGTAAGGAAACAAGAGGGTTGAATATAAAACACTGCAACACTTAACTCCCTCTTTATTTCTGTCTTTTTGCAGCTCTATGGTTATTCGAGATCTGACACTGCGCAGTGCGGCGAGTTTTGGCTCGTTTCACCTGATTCGTCTACTGTACGACGAGTACATGTATTACCTTATAGAACACAGAGTTGCCCAGGCCAAAGGAGAAACTCCTATCGCTGTAATGGGAGAGGTACATCTACACACAAAGCATGAAATGAGAAATCTCACTTTGTCTTATTATTTACTGTAACTGAGGAACTGCGACAGCCTTCTAATACAGAAAATTACTACTATCTTTTGGTTCTTCTTTTCATTCTTAGTTTGCCAGCCTTGGTCGCAGTCTGAATGCACTGGATCCTGATAAAGGTAAACGACCTTGCTAGCCTCCTCTTTATCTTTCCACTCACACACACCACACAGCTTCTGCTCGTTCTCCCTCCTCATAAACACCAGACAGCAATGGAATATATTTGCAAATTTTAATGATGGTATACACTTGGATTTATTGAACCCCCCCCCCCTCCCCCTCCTTATTAAGAGTACTATTTGGGTTATTTGGGTTATTGTAAATGTTGAGGTATTTTTACCACAGGAAGTCTACAATGGTAATGACGGATTCTCATGGGACGAGACATCCCTGTACATTACTCTCGTTTGAAATGGGAGTGGCTACTTAACTTACAGGCTACGTTCTTATGAAAACCAGAGTAGAAAACCATTATTTTGTTTACTAACAATCCGACTTGCTCTTTTAAAGTGATTACTGTGTTGTTAGCATTATAATCATTTTACAAGTTTTAAGTACATCTGACGTAGGACAGTACCTATCAGATGAATGTGAGCCACAGAGAACACAAGTAAACACTTGTTTGAGTGTCTCCAATACATTTTTAACAGAGAACATGGCATACAGAAAAGGAATCCCCACCCAAACAGGGCCTTAATGGGCTTTTAGACTAAACGCGGCATGCGCTGCGCTTTGCTCTGAAACCCATTATTTTCTATGGCTTGCGCAACGCAAGAGCGCTGTGCTGAGCAGCGTGCAACTCCGCGGCCTTGTGCATGCTCAGGGCTCAAAGTTGAAATTTGTTGAACTTTGACGGCTGCGTGCCATGATGCTTTTGCGCGCGACCAATAGAACCAAAGCATCGAAGCGGGCTACTGTTCGGTCTGCCCCGTCTAAACACAAACACACACACACACAAAGCGGGTTTGGAGGAAAAGCTCATCTTAAAAGTTTCTGAGCGTCCAGAATCTACATTTACATCAGCTTTGTCTTGCTGTCTTTCCTGCTTGTTCTTGTTATTTATTTGGGTCGTACCACAGTGCTATCACCACAGAATTTTTTGAGTAATTTACCTATTATTTTAATATTGATACAAGTGTTTTAAGCAAAACTATCAAACCAGACTCACTAAACAATAGCTAGAAGATAAAGACACCCCTTAAAATACAGTGAGAAATATACAAGAACATTATGTTGAAAAACATTTCATTGATTGTATTCTTTTTAGAGGTGGGCATAGATTAATTTTTTTAACGCCGTTAATCTCATTGGAATCTTGGCGATAACCCCCCCGCCCGCACCCCCCCGCCACCCAACCCCCCCTCCCCATACCCCCCACCCCCGACAGAGAGACAGAGACAAGTTTAAAACGTGCGTGAACCGGACAAGTCGCTGAAATATCAAGGTGAAATTCATCATAGCTTGCGTAGTGTAGACCCAGCTCCCTCTGTCCGGGGGAGAAACCGATTTAACGGCGATATTTATTTTATTGCGCGATAAGAATCTCACGCCGTTAACGGCCCAGCACTAATTCTTTTATTTAATAGAATCAAAGCATCGAAGAAGGCTAGTGTTCTGTCTGCCCTGGCTAGCTCTAGTGCAAACTCTGTTAGCAGGGACAGGAGAGTTTAGAAAACCACACCTAGCTTTGCAGTGAGCCCCGCAGTGAGCGCGGCGCATTCTCACTTTTTTTTGAGAGGAAGCGCAAACCTCGCGGCGAGCACAACGCCTGCTGCAATCGGTCTGAAAGCCCCTTTAGACTACTCAACAACACAAGTTTTGCTATTTTTTAACTTCATTAGCCTCATAGCTGTAGTGCAAGACTGAAGAAGTAAACTTAAAACATGTCTTGGCTGATTGCTACATTTATGGCAATGGGAAAATAATGTAGTTTGAATTGCCGCCAAACTGTGCCATTAAATGTTACAGATTCATGTCCCATCCGTGCTGTTAACTCGTTATTTCCTTGTGTGTGTCTCAGAAGAGGAAGAGGAGGAGGAAGATGAGAGTGAAGATGAGTGTCAGGAGTTGGCTCTGCCCTCCGATGGAGCTCCTCTGGGGGAGGAGTCTCTGGAACCTCCAGCCAAGCTGGCCAGAACCGACCAGAGAGTGCTGTTCAGCACGGGCAATGCAGAGAACTGAGAGCACACGTGTGCTTCACTTCACTTCACACACACATACACACACATACACACACACACACACACACACACACACACACACACACACACAAAAACACCACACTTATATTCAAGTATGTACACAAAGTGGAAATGCTGCAACCCACATGAGCCCTCTCTTCTCACACACATGCAAACACTATAACAGAGGCACATATGCCACACTCCCCCTGTCAGGAGTGTGCACATACACACAGACACACGCACACATTCACGCACTCATGCACTTATGACACAGTCATAGTTTTAATATGGTGATACAGGGCATAGAAGCTGAATTTTACTGGAATCCTGAACTATATTGAACACAGACACACTCACCAATACACTTTCACACACAAACACAGCAGTGAGAATGTGTTGGTGTGCCAGTCAGTCAAGTGACGTGCTCTAAACCCCCGCTACCCCCCCCCTCCCCTCACACTGGCACACAGCTGTGCCAAAGAAAATAAAAACAACCAACAACAAAACTCTGGAAACGATTCCTGTGGCCACGTGAGGTTCTGTGGATGTCAATCAAGCTCCTGCGGCCTAAGAAGAAAAAACAGGCGCGTGTGGGAGACAGCAGATTGTGTGTGCTTGTGTGTGGGTGTGTGTGTGTGTGGGTGTGTGGGTGTGTGTGTGTGTGTTACATATCGTTTGCGGCAGCCCCACTGTGTGTTGTCTGTGTGTTTGTGGGTGCACTGGGGCCTTCCTGTCGCACTGATTTTAACGGTCCGAGTGAACGTGCGTGGTTTTTGTGTTTGTGTATGCGTGCGCGCACGTGTGTGTGTATATATGTGTGTGTGTGTGTGTGTGTGTTTTTGTGGTTCTCAAGAAGTGTTAGTTGTTTCTGTTGGTGGATATTTTCATCTCATCCAGATTTCACTTTTTATTTGCCTTCATTGACTACTGTGTGCTTCACCCCAGTTAGGAGAAGCTTTTCCTTAAAACCTTAAAAGAAAATTTTTTTGGTTCTGCTTTACAACTAGACTACCCTCAAGGATAATGGTTATTAAAAAGGTTTAAAAATATATATAATTTTTTCTTTTAACAGTGACCTTTGAGTATATAACAGATTGTATTTATATGTTCTTGCTTATTAATGATTTTGAAGATGTTTATGATCATTATTAATCAGACTTAAACCATCAATCTTTTAGAATGGTAGTCTTGTTGTTAAGTGGTACTTCTTTATCCTCAAGTCACTTTAATTATTGGATTTTTATCATTTCTATTTTATTATTTATTTTTTTTCCTTGTCCTGTAATCAGACTTTCTGCCTTATGTTTTTGTCCTTTTGCACTCGTTCATCATTTGGTTCCTATGTGTCGTGCCAAACATGGTACGGGACCGATAGCATCCATCTCTTCCATCTTTTTATGCTGAAGTCTAAAAAAGTGGTCCTTTTCTGTGTGCTAGAAAGGTGATTTGCACTGTTTTGTGCACATTTAATGGTTTGTTGTGTATCTGACCTACACTCTCGTTTTCCCAAAACTGCCTACACAGTCTTTTACACCCTCCCTCTCTCTGGGTGTAAAACACGTTTATATATATATATATATATTGAGATGTCGTTTTCCAGAGTGGACAGAGTGGTAAATAGATGGGGACAGTATAGTTTTTACAAATCATTTCTTTGTCTTTCTGGCTTGTCTGCCTACATTTTCCCTAAGCAGAATGACACACTTTCGGCAACTCATTTCACCTTCGTCGTATTTGATCCTTTTCCTGTGTTGTATTGAAAACTGTCACTCTGATCC
Organism: Hemigrammopetersius urotaenia; assembly: GCA_037974485.1. NCBI lineage: Eukaryota > Metazoa > Chordata > Actinopteri > Characiformes > Alestidae > Hemigrammopetersius > Hemigrammopetersius urotaenia. The sequence goes on from JBBPDC010000028.1 coordinate 10,421,395, forward strand.
CCCCACACACTTTGAGGGTTCTTACAGTCCATCAAAACAGTTCTAATTTCCTTTGGTACGTGTTAGCATTATTTAATAGACTGTACATTTTGCGAGACACTGAAGCTGGTGTTTGACCCACTGACATCAACGCAGACCAGCATGTACTCTTCTCTCTCCCTCAGAACCTAGTAATACAAAGACAAAAAAAGACATATCACACTATCTTCTAAAGAAGCCTTTCACTATAATAGCCATTTTCACAACTGAAAGAATTTCCCTTTTAAGGTCATTTCAGTTTCTTATTAAAGGAAAAAAACAAGAGTGGCAGTGTTTTATGAATCTTCTGAACCACGAGAATGATTGTGCCTTTGGAGTAATCAAATGAAATTCAAATGTTTTTAATTTAAGATATGAATAAATTAAGAATTTCTAAAATTGTGAATTTGTCCAAAAAAGCCTATAGTTTTGTCTTTGTCAGTTTTGTTTGTGTGTGTGTTTGACGAAGCTACAACGCTTCTGTCTGGTGAGTCTGAAGCTGTTTAACAGCAAATGTGTCACATCCTGCTTTGAAGAAAAAAAAAACAAGCTTGCACGTGAAGGTGGCCAATTTGCGCACACACGCATATGGTAGACGTTTTTATACAGAAGGTTGATGTGGCCACTGCTGGGAGGCAGTTTCTTCTCACACATTTCTTTTCACGCCTTTCAAGGAAGTCACTAATGAGAATGTGACTTCGATTCTTGGTAACGGGCCTAAAAATCCCCTCCGAAAGACGGGTCTGTGCATGCAGCCGTCAGCTCATTCTCAGACAGATCATCCAGATATAGCTTTGTGCAGGTACTTAAACGCTGCTGAACTCAGACCTATTAAATCACCAGCTAGGAGGAGTGGGTTGTTTCTGACTGCTCTTATCGTTCTGATGCTGATGCTTCCTTTAAAGAATGGATCCTTACAGAAAAAAAACACCAATGAAACATCTTTAACTAAACATTACAAGACCATTTTTCTTATGAAAATGTGTGTGATGCTGAGAAAAGGAATTACACACCACTAATACATTGAAACACCTGTTATTCATCAAACACAGGTTTACAAATATAGATCATAATAGAGAAATCCAGAGTTTTATTGAAGAATTAGGATTGTAATAAGTTTGTCTGCATTTACCATTGTGCACGGTAAAAATCTGAGTGTGTTATCTATATATATGTGGTATCTATATATACACATGGTATATACAAGGTTATAGATACAGCGCTATACTCATTTAAGCATATAGAGTTTATTGCCATAATACAGTGGTGAAATAACTCTTCAATTAGTACTAAAAGATTTGTCTTTTTTTTGCCAAATTCACTAATATTTGTAGTCAGAAATGCGTACAAAAACTTTACTTTTCAAAGTGTTCAATTGTACATTATTAAATGACCATTAATTAAGTGATTAATGGAGGTAGCTCAGTGGGTAGGTTACTTGCCTTTGGACCAAGAGGTCATCGGTTCGAATCCTTCCTTCAGCAAACCATTACTGGGTCCCTGAGCAAGACCCTTAACCCCAAGTTGCTCCAGGGAGACTGCCCCCTGTAGGTAGGGAATGGAAGTCGCTTTGGATAAAAGCGTCTGATAAATGTAAATGATTAGATTAGGTTTAGATTATGCCCTCTCTTCATTCAACACATTTTTCTGTAACCAGTTCAAATCTTTCTCTGAATATTCCATGGCTTGTGGAAGTAGGAACAAGAGCACATGCTATTTACAATAAGAGAAAATCTATACATTTCCTTTTGTAATATCATAACTAATGTGGGACCTCATTAACAAATAAATTGCCCGTTTACATAGTATTCTCTTATTGTTCTCTTCAGCATTTTGTTGCACTTCTCCTTATATAAAGATTTTAGCACCTCTCCTCTGGTCCTCACACTGTCCTGAACTCAAGCTAGACTGTAAATCGCTTTAGATAAAAAACATCTAACAAATGAATGTAATGTAATGTAGGTGCATGGGACGTGTTTTTTAACACAAGTCCTATTTTTTCTGCATGCTTTCAGATTAATTACATAACATTTCTTTATTTCTAAATCCTTATTTTAAACCATGGTGATAGTTAATTGGCAAAGAAACTCAGACACACACACACCCTGGCCTACTTAGTAGAAAACTATCACTTCCTTTTACTGATGTTTCCTAAAGAAAGCCACATAGAGAAGTTTCATAAAGCAGTCCTTCCTGTCACACATACATACACAGCACTTTTTTATCTCTTAATTCACAAGCACAACCACCGCAGGTTATGGTGGCGCATACGGGTCTGAATACACGTCGATTTAACCTCTGTCATGTTGTACTGATTTCTGCCTGCGGATGGCAGTGTAACACAAATGTTGAGATCCCGAAAGCCACCATTAATCCCAGATCTCAGCTTGAGTGTAAAGTCACTGGAGTGACAAGCCACTGCTTACACACACTGCCCACCGAGTGTGTGATAGGAGTGAAGTCGGGGAAAAGCAAGAGAACCAGACTCTGAGACTGTATCGAGAGTCTGATGTCAGTCAAACCAGTCAGTGCATTTAATGCACAGTGTTGCTGGAGACCATCGGGCAGAACACCAGTTTACAGCAGAGCCCTTGCATTTATGCTTCAAATCTTCCCTTTTTGCACACTAACAACACGTCAATAGTGATGCTTTAGTTTTCCTACATCAATCAGCATTTATTTAATCAGTTATACTTTATTTAAACTCCCATATACATTAAGGGAGACCACTCATTTACACTATAGCCCAGCCTTTACAGAAACAGGCAGGGTTCGAAGAAGAAATAAGCTAACAAATTATAACAAGGTGAAGTAAAATGAACTAAAATAAGTCAAATTAAGGATCAGGTAAAAAGGCCAATTCAAATATAATGAATATCAAATCAATAACATAAATACTAACATAAAAAGTAATAATCAATAATAAAATCGTAAATAAAAGAGATACTAACGGTCACTGGTGGCACCAGCAAGCCGAGCTCTAAAGTGACGTGTAATGAATTCCAGCTCTGCAGACAAAAGCAGATTATTCCAGTTTAGTTAAAGCTAAAGGGAGATCCAGTCACTGGAACGAGTCTGATCATGTGCATATAACTGAAGGGTTCTACTGTCCCTGTGTAGATCAGGTGAAATATAACCATATTCTGTTCACCATGAAAAAGCAGTAATTCAATTTTCATGCTTAGGCACCAGAGAGCTGGGCTTTTTTCTTCCCTTATCTGTCCAAGCTCCACCTAGTGGTGTTCTTTACAAGGCCTTACAAGACAACACAATATCAGTCATGAGACAAAGAAAAGAAACATCAGAGCATTACAGCACAGATTATGACACCTGAAGTCCTGGTAAAATACAGTGAAATAAAACCTACAACAACCGTGTTTGTGAAAGCTTGAAGTCTTACGGGAGCTCTAAAAAATGGAGCTGGTCCCCCCTTTGCAGCTATAATAGCTTCCACTCTTCTTGGAAGCCTTTCGGAGTGTTTCTGTGGGAAAGTGTGTCCATTCATTGTGTAGAACATTGATGACTTCAGGCATTGATGTTGGATGAGAAGGTGCTGGATGGGGTCAGGGCTCTGTGTGGCCAGTCAAGTTCTTCCACACCAAAGTCTTCCAACCATGTCTTTATGGACCTTGATTTGTGTACTGGGACACAGTTGTGCAGGAGTAGAAAAGGGCCCCAAACTGTGTCCACAAAGTTGTAAGTATAATCCAGAATGTCTTGTTATGCTGAAGCATTAATATTGCACTTCACTTGAAGCGAGGACTCCAAAAGCTGGAAAACATGTATGTCCCAATACTTTTGTCCATATAATCTACAACCCAAGACGCAAAAAAATATGTGCACTGCAAAAAATCCTGATTTAAACAAGACTTGCAATCGTATTTCTAGCCTAAAAGTGTTTTTGATGTTGTTTTGAGAATAATAATAATAACACTATATAAGAGTAGATTCTTTTGCTCTTATATAGTATATAAAGATTGTTTTAAGATACTTTTCCTATTTAAAGAAATCTTTAGACTAGAAACAAGTGAAATTATCTGTCAGTGCAGTAAGATATTTACAGTTGGTAAGATTTCTTGAAGCATGGAAAAAATACCTTAAACAATCTTAATAACCGTACAAAGTCTGCTCTTATATAGTATATTATTCTCAAAACAAGATCAGGAAGACTTTTAGGCTAGAAATAAGGTTGCAAGTCTAAGTTAGATCAGTGTGTTCAGATGCTACACAGTGAGTGTTTTCATTATATCATGAAATAAAGATTTCATTAAAACATTCGTGACTCATTAGTTCTTCCGTATAATCTTTAACCAGAGGTGAGCGAACAACGCCAAAAATAAAATTTGTTTAGCACAAAATCTACTCAGAATTTGCAGTCAAATGTAGGGGAGGACTCTTGGAATAACTGTAATGTTATTAAAGTCACTATGATGCCCTGAGGCAGTTTTGTTTTGAGCAACTTCAAACACTGATGTTTCATTTAGTGGTGTGCTCTCATGCATAACAGTTGACCTTTGATATTTCGATCTTCTGTATACTTCATGTTTATACACACACTGACACAATTACGTTCCACTTAATTCTGTGTTTCAAGTTTATGTTGTTAAAAATTTTGGTTGTTTTCACAAGTGTTTAGTTGCTGATAATGCAACTGATTATTAAAGCCGATTATGTTGCTTTTCCTAATATAACAGCAGGAAAATAAGGCCGTACCTGATTTTGCCTTTCAGCTCCTGGTACAAGCCTTGATTACTGCAATGCCCTCTTAGTGGGTCTTCCAGCTTGCAAGGTAGGACTCTTACAGCTGGTTCGGGAACGCAGCAACTTGGTTGGTCAAACAACACAAAAGGTAGCATGTCACCCCATTACTGATTGACCAACACTGGCTACCCATGGATGCCCCAATTAAGTTCAAGTCAACATCTCTTGCCTCCAGAGTGACCTCTAGGTCTGCATCCAGCTACCTTAATCCCTTCTTTCAGGCTTCAGGTTGTTCCTACTCACTCCCACCACTCCTCAAATGAATATTGTCTGGCTCTGCCCTCCCTACACACAAGGCAAAACCAAGCCCAGATCTTCCTCGCTGGTGGAGGAACTGTCTAAGCCGACAAGAGTAGCAGAATCCTTCTCTAGCTTCAAAAACCTCCTGAGCATCTCCTCTCCTAAGGCACTACTCCTACATAAAGATTTAGCACTTGGAACTCTCCTCTGGTTCTCACACTGTCCTGAACTTGAATGTTTCCTCATATTCTTAGTTGCTTCCAAAAAGGCATCTGCCAAATGAACGTAATGTAATGTGTGTTTGTCAATAGTTTGTGTTGACCCCAGTGCCGTATCTACCATTGAGGACACCGAGGTCATGTCCTCGGTATTTTTTCCCGAAATTTCAAATTAGTCAAAG
>JBBPDC010000028.1:10448910-10490242 GCA_037974485.1 Hemigrammopetersius urotaenia
CACACACACACACACACACACACACACACACACACACACACACACACACACACACACACACACACACACACAGTGCAGGTTAAACAGCCACCACACAGACTGATCAAGGTCGTGTGTGTGGAGTTGAGTCAGGGGTGTGTTTGTCAGATAAGCGGGCTGCTGCACAGTCACCGGGCTCTGACACCCTCTCTGACTGATCATGAGCCAGGGCGAAATGGGGAAAATCACAACTTTCCTCCCAGGTGAGAAAACCTCTCCAGTTTTATGTGAGAGACCGCCATAGCAGGAGTGCTCTGAGCGCCAGCTGTGGAGCGAGAGTCCTTCTCCTGTGCTCCCTGTGTACACCAGAACAGACCCCGCGTCTCAATCTGTATTCAGTTTACCACTGTCTCCACTGCTGAAAATAGGGGGAAAAAAAACAACTGACAGACCATTGAGCAAAAAGAAAAGAAATAAGACAGAAAGTGATTTTCTCCTCCGCTTCTTCCTGACATAAAGCTGCCCTGGGACTTCCAGCTTGAATTCCATACTGGACAATGGGATTAAAGTAGGTAGGCAATGCCAGGCTAGCATAGCAGGACCTGAAACAATTTCTTGAGATGAGTGGAATATTAAATCACTTCAAGCCCATAAGCTACAAGGGACCCAGCAGTGTGTAGCGTTTTTGTCCTGTTAATATCACCTATGCTAATTAGAATTCTATGTCATATTGTAAAAGGATCTAGATCTGGGAGGAAATGGAGCTGTTTAGGCATTCCAGATGTTTGGAAACAGCCCTGACCGGAGGGGTCTGATGCAGAACATAACAGAGTAGTTAAATTCTAAGCTTCACTGAGGAGTAAGACTATTCGACATCAGGTCTGAAATAGGCTTGGGACAGTGGGAGATAGCTAATACCTTTGTGCACTTTTCTAGGCTATGCTGAGGTTTATGACTGGTTTGCTTTTTAACATTTTCAAATAGATGCTGTTTTGGTAGACTGGAGAAAACGACTCTCTAAGTCTAAGCCCTATATAGAAAATATGTTTGTCATATACTTTTGTCATATACTTGTCTAATCATAACTAAATGAAGGGAGTGGTGCCAGATTGAAAGGTCGACGGTGGTTCTTTAAACCAGTGGTTCTCAAACCAGTGTATGAATCTGTGGGGGGGATTTGTGAGTGTGCAGTGGCACTTTATATCCACATTAAGGGGTCTTTATCTGTTTCTCTAACCATCAGTCTCATGTTTTAACCATTCAATGACGGAAAAGCATATACATTTAAAAACAGCATGTCAGCACCCCATGATCGGCTCTGCTGACCTAAGCCCAAGAGGAGAGAAACCACCTCGTCAGCACATGTTAACCTCCTGAGGCATACATTTATTCCATTATAGCATTTCCATAGCTAGGCAAGTGTGTATACATATAGGTATATTTAGCCATCAAGTATGTGTAAAGTCTAATGACATCTGGATGGGTGGAGTGGGCGGGGTCTGTATCAAGCACTATAACTTCAGCTTAACTAGGGTCTTATCCTGATCCCTGCTCCACATTCTATACACACACAGTCATGCTTTTTCCATATCCACAGATTGGTTACAGCTTGAAGACCCCAAGAGAACCCATTATGAAAGACCATATCAGTTGGCATCCAAAGAGGGATTAAGCTATACTCACAGTGCTGTGTACATTTTAGGTAAATGTAGAGTAAAATGGACTACTGGCACCACCATGAACCTACAATGCCAATGCAATCTGCTGCCTTTCAAAGGTTATTTACCGTCTAACACGATGCGGGCATTATTCTTGCTGACTATGCAAAATGGTTGGTTTAGCAAGCTGATTAGCTTGTGCAAAATAGAGCTTTGTACAGTATATGTCTCGGATGTGACTGGCTTACTCAAATAGTGTTTGGTCACAGAATTCCTCCACTCAGCGGAGTTACCCTATGTTACTTTACTTTAAAAGATCTGAAAGCATGTTTGCAGGTACCATAACATGTTAACATGTGGCTGCACATAATAATCAAATTCTATATTGGTTTAATCAGTTCTCTATTAATACATCAAACCATTGTATTGCCCATGGGTTTATGTTGCAACTCTAGTCTACTGATACGGCTAATAAATAACTCATTATTTCTTTAAGACTGGTGTATTTTATCATGTAATTAACATCACACTTAAAAGTAAAATAAAATGTGGCAAGTCATTTAGGGGTGGTCGTAGCCTAGTGGTTAAAACATGAGACTGTAAACCTGACAGCCACAAAGTTGCAGGTTCCACCCCCCACTTTCTACAACTGTGTCCTTGAGCAAGACATTTAACCCTCAGTTTTTCCAGGAGGACTGTGTCTGTACCTAATGATTGTAAGTCGTTCTGGATAAGAGCGTCAGCCAAATACCCCTTTATCCATTTAATTTGGCTTCCTTCAAATTTTCTTCTTTACTATGAGAGGTTTTTAATGTTAAAACAACATGTAGGCTCATTAGTGTCTAAACATTTGCTCTGTCATCAAGAAGTTGAAAGTTTGATGATGCAACACTCATCCTTGAATATAAGAGAATAACTGGCTTTGTCTGGGCAGCTCTGGATTGGATGGTCCTTGCTCTCTTTCTCATTACTGAGCACAGTGCAGATGCACACTTCAGTGCAGATATCTGTTGTGTGATGTCAGAATTGGCAATCACAGTTCTCCTCCAAGCATGGTGAACTGTCCATTGACGTCACGTTCTAATAACCTATTTGTGACTTTTTGCTGTAGAGATATTGTACGTTCTAGTATAAATTAAATACCTAAATAAACAACAATTTCTATGGAGCTCATTTGTAGGTCTTCAATTCATACATCACTTTTATAGTTTTAAAATAATCAAATTCATAGTACAGGACTCATTTAGTGTAGTTACTTAAGATGAATGACAAGTCATAAACAAGTAATAAATGAATAATAAATGAATAACATGCTTTAAGGGATGTTACCGTAAAAAGAGAACAAGATTGTTTTAGCAGAAGTTTTTGAGTGTAGGGTCATAAAGTTCTATTCTCGTTCCGGACAGTTCTTTTGAGTAAAAAAGTGTAGATACTTTTTCCAAGCAGGTACGCTACAAGATGTGTGTCCACATATATCTGTATTACGGCTTTTTCTGCCGCATTTTCTCAAAAATGTACTTTGCATGCACATTTTTATGAAGTAATAAAAGCAAAAAACAACAAGTCAACAATAAACCTATCGTATAAAACTGTATCCGACTATATACATACAGTATACAGTGAGAACATTGCTTTAGACATCATAATGCTACAACAATGTCTTTGTTTAAAATGTGATGCCATTGTCTCCTAGCGAGCAAATGGCTGATTTGATCGTGAGTGTCTTTATTTCTCATTATCCATGTGAGGCAGACATAATCAACACTAACAGTGGAATGAGTAACAGTTGGCACATCTCTTTTCAAACAGTGTTCCCAACAGTTAGTGTGGATGTTAAGGCACGATCAGTGCTACCTTTTATTGCCTTTTGGATGATGCTTTAGAAGAGATTTATTCAATTTCTACCTTATTTTCATAAATCATCATTATGCTTATCTTTAATGACTGTTGTTTCATGTTTATATGTTTGTTAAAAAGGCAGTAAAATTTTACTGAGACAAACGACCACAGATAAATCTCCACCATATTTGGACAATAAAGTTTAACTCTAAGGATACCGTTTTTACTGTTGTGTTAGAGCCAGAGATAACATTTTGCAATCGGTTGAACAGATAATTTGCATTTATTTTTATTCGTTTAAAAAAAAAAGTAGATTTTTGCATCTAATCAGAATGCAAAGCTACACAATGAAGTTATGGCTCCATTCCTGAATTTTTTAAAGACGAGGTACCTAGAATTTTGAATGAGCTTTTGGAACACTATCAGATCAGAATACCAGATGACATGAATTCAAGGGAAACAGTGTATTATCACTGTCAGATCAAAATAAAAAAAAAAGGTTTTTTCTTCAAACCTAATTTTCAATATGACCATTATTTATGCTGTATATGCAGATGAGTTTAACTAATTGTAGGAACTAATTGTAAAAACAATGAATTTCTTGCCTGTGCTAGGTATATTTCACATTCACTGGTGAAAATAATCTATTGTGTTGACAGAGTGTTTCAGTGCTTGCAGAACCAGTATAATTCACATGTGATGTTCACATGTCTGTATTTCATAACAGCACAACATATGAGCACTCAAACCATGCAACAGTGCTAGAGAAGTAAAAGCACATGGACTGCAAACTGTTTTTGACCCATTAGCTACACTGAAGGGTTAAAGGCTCTGCTCAGCTGGTCACTCTGTCCAATTGAGGACAGTTCTCTAAGGGGTGTAAAACGGCAGAGATAAATTCCTAATTTCACCCAGGCTATGGGTCAGGCTCTCGGCCAACTCACTTATTATTAGGAACCAATGTCACATATTTCAAACCCAGACTTGCACTTAAGTGTGACAGGTGTTTATTATGGAGCAAGGCACAATAATTAAAGCAGACAACTTGGGTGCTATATGACAGTAACTTTTAGTAACAGAGAGTCCAAAATAATGTTTAGTAACAGAGAGTCCAAAATAACTTGCTATGCCACTATTTTTTTCTGTGTTTATCTGACCACAGTTATGGTAGTTATGGCTACCCACTAAAGTGCAAAGTTTGTTCTCTGCATTTAACCCGTTCACTCAAGTGAAACAGTGGGCAGTCAGGAACACAGTGTGTGTATCTTGCTCAAGAGTACCTCAGTGGTGGCACTAGTGGTCCTGGGATTCAAACTCAGGACTTTCTGATCACAGAGGAAACTGCCTAAACACTGAGCCACGAGCTGCCTACTACCTAGACACCTTTAGTCACACAGTACTACCAAGGTGGGAGGGTGAGGGCAAGTATGTTTTCAAAGTGCCACTACTGTCTTTGGAAGCGAGTACATCAGCTAACAGTAATGGAGGGAGGGATGGAGAAACAACAGCATATTGTTTCCAGCATAGGAAACAACAGCATATGACTAGTACTGTAAATTCAGCACTTAGTCAAGAAACAAATTGGATACTTTAGTCAAAAAATATTAGTAGGCAAACCCGATAAATGGCCAGTGAATGCAGATACTGGTCAAGTCAAGTCAAGTTTAATTATATAGCCTATTTTTTACACAAAGGTCATTCAATGTGCTTTAGAGGAATCGAAAAAAGGCGCTTAAAAATAGTAATATAAGTAAGTAAGTAAGTAAGAAATATAAGAATACATAGAAAATCTGTAAAAAAGTCCAATGGAAGTGCAGATATTTAAAGTGGATAGAACCCTTTTAGGTAGTTTTTGAAAGCTACAGTGCTGATCTGATATTGATGGGCAGTTTATACCAGCACCATGTTTAGTTTCAGCTCTTTTCAACCCTAGCTGATCAACTCCTGCAGATCTAAGAGACCTACCAGGATTATATACATCATACAAATCAGAGATGTATTTCAGAATCAGAATCAGAAAACCTTATGATCCCGGAGGAACTTGCTTGTGTGATGACTGCCACGACACACCAAGACACAGAGAGACACAAGAGACATAGACACAAGAACAATATAAAATGAAATCAAATAAAATAAGTCTAAATAAAATCTAAAAAAATATATGTATAAAGAAAACCATTTACATGATGAGTAATGCTTTGAAATCAATTCTGTACCGACTGGGGAGTCACTGCAAGGACCTGAGAATTGGAGTGATATTCTCTCTTTTCTTGGTCTTAGTTAGAACTCTGGCAGCAGCCTTTTGAATAGGCCAGAGTGGTCTTTTGGACGTTTTTAGAATCTCTGAGAGGATGATTGCAAAGGTCAACCCTGCATAAATAAAGGCACGGAAAATAAAGTAAGTAAAGTAAGTAATGTAAACTGCCGACTTTGGTACAGCTTTAATGTGGTCACTAAAACTAAGATCTCCATTCATGATCATGCCAAGTTTTTTACATGGGTAGAGGTCTGGTGCTTTAGTGCCCAGGTGGGCACAGAGACTTGATCTTTATTTCCAAATAAGATAATCTCTTTATTTTTGTCTTTATTACATTTTGGCTTTAATATGATGTAGCAGGACCTAATAAAGTGGCACCTCTGTACATTCTCAGTGATGGCTGGTCTTGAGCAAGCTGATTAGCTTGTGCAAAATAGAGCTTGGTACAGTATGTGTCTCGGATGTGACTGGCTTACTCAAATAGTGTTTGGTCACAGATTTCCTCCACCCAGCGGAGTTACTCTATGTTGATTTACTTTAAAACATCTGAAAGCCTGTTTGCAGGTACCATAAAATGTTAACATGTGGCTGTAGCAGTACCTAATAAAGTGGCACCTTTGTACATTCTCAGTGATGGCTGGTCTTGATTTCAGATGGGAGGGCTGATTTATCAATACCTAATGGCTAATCTCACACAACATCTGAGAGCTCTTTTCCAACTAAATGGAATAAGCTGTTTTGCTAATTACTGATCAAATCTAAATGTTTATAGTCTTGACATGATGACAACATGAACAGAACATTAGAAATCTTTACTGATGAACTGTATAAAATAGCTAAATACAACAGAATATATTTTACCTGAAATAAACAAGCAGTTTAATGATAACCTGTCAGATGTCTGTGTACAGCCAATATAAAAATCTACTAGCAAATTGAAATGTTTCTGCATTAAACACTGGCTTGTAATGACACATAATTTGGCTGATCCCAACTCTTTGTGCTAATGAAATTAAAATGTTCCTATTATTTTGTCTATGTAGTATCAAGTTTCAAGCAGAAGTCACACCCACCTCCTAACTATTAATACACACAACATGTAATATATAATAGTGCATTCAACATGCAATCACAGATTGACTTTATGAAGTTAAGTTACGTATCATCCATTGAACATCTCTCATTAGCTCATCTATTGATTTAACCCAAAACATTTGGGCACTGAGCATGAATTTTTAGATGTCAAACATACTTTATGCTTCCACAAATGAGTTTAAGTTTACTGCGACAACTTATAAAAGCCTCAACTATTATGAGAGAACAGCAGGAGAATGTTTAAACAGAACAGAACTGTCTGCTGGTGCAAATGAGAGGCTTCAGTAGTGAAAATGAAAAACTTCAGTTGTTTATAAATTAGTAAGAAAACTAAATCTAAGTGAGGAAAGTCTCTAAAAAGTGAGTGAAAAGTTTATGAAAAGAAAAGTAAACTGCATTTCAAATGAATTGGACCTGATTCTCCAGCACATGACTGGGAGAAGGGTGGTTGGTATGCCTGTCATGTCCCAGTTATTGATCATGTCACTGAATGCGCTTTGGCTTCGATGAATGTGTCTCTCATTTACTGGGTTTTTTTCAGTGACATGGCTTTTGTCGTGCAGCAGATCTATCACCTGTCATGTAAACCGAGCACTACAACCACATCTGAAAGCTACACGCCTTCACCCTGCACTGCCGTGCGCACTGTGACGAGGATTGTGAAGGGAACAGGGAGAGAAACTAATATTACTGAGTGTATCAGTCTGATGTGCCTCCCTCTTCTAGGGTCAGAGGGTGTGAGATAAATCAGGACACTTGCCGTCGAAAAACAGGATTCTGGAGGGAATGGACACAAAGGGACAGCAGAAGAGAGAAGAGGAAAGGAGGATGGATTGCATGGATGTGACAGGCCATTACTAAACTTTATCATGAGGCCATAACGCTGGGGATCATTTCATCAGAGACAAAAGGAATAAATCTAAGCTATGCTTGTCAGAGATTGACAAGCGGCCAGACCCTTGGACACCATTGCTGGAGGTTACACACTGACAAGCAGACACAAAAGCAGTGGTTTAAAGATCTGTCCATACCACAGGTCAGCAGTGTAGATGCAAATATAGAGTTGATCTGATGGGATGTGACAAAAATAATGACCCTTGAGACAGTTTTAGGATGTCTTGTTTAAGGGGACAAGCTCAAGAAGGACATGTCTTTCATTCGAAACAAATCCGTCTTCCACTTCCCACTCATTCTGTCACATAAAGGTGTCAGAAAGAGTTCTTTGGAACAAACACTTTCCCCAAAGGAAACCTTTCAAATGATTGGTTTCAAGGAATCAAAAGGGGTTCTCCTGGGACCCCAAGCCACCAAGTGTCAGTGGTCAACAGACACCACTCAGTGAGAAAATCAGTAAACAGAGATATGAGGGCAATGGCATACATGTACAAAAGCGATTATGAACATGCAGCAAACATGTTGACTATTTAATATGCAAACTTTCTGGAGTAGTTTTACACACCCTGCTGCAAACCATCACTGATTTAGTTTCACTTTCCCACACCGACTATAGCTAAACTCATTTTAGGTATGTAAGATATTGCTAAGCCCTGCTATACAGAGTTTTAGTCTATCATGCAGGTGCATTAAGTGCACATGGGTCTGTAGTTGAATGATACACTATATGAGCAAAAGTATTGAGACGGCTGCCTATTGCACCAACAGGTACTTGACAGCGTCCACTCTTCTTGGAAGGCTTTCCACAAGATTTTCAGTGGGAATTTGTATCCGTTCATTCTCCAGTGCATTTATGAGGTCAGACACTGTTGTTGGATGAAAAGGCCTGGTTCGCAATCTCCATTCCAGTTCATCCCAAAGGTGTTGCATGGGGTTGAGGTCAGGGCTCTGTGCGCGCCAGTCAGGCTCTTCCACATCAAACTCATCCATCCATGTCTTTATGGAGCTCGCTTTGTGCACTGGGACACAGTCGTGCTGGAAGAGAAAAGGTTCTCCCCCAAACTGTGTCCACAAAGTTGGAAGCATGTCGTTGTCCTAAATGTACTGGTACGCTGAAGCATTATAATTAAGCCCTTCACTGGAAGTAAGGGGTGTAACCCAAACCCTGAAAAAAACAGGCATGTCCCAATACTTTTGTCCATATCGTGTACGTTCAAGGCAAGTTTTCATTGAAGACTTGAGTCGAGGTGAGCAGACCATCAGACAGCATTAGTTACTGTTAGCTCTTTAACATTGGTCAGAACATAGAATGGAATGATAATAGTAGTCCATATTTTGTCCATATCTTGTATCAACCAGAGCGTGTAAAGCTTTTCAAACCTATGGGAACCTGAAACTCCCAGAGTGCTCTGTAATACATAACACTCTAGCTGCTTTTAGCCTCTGTGAGCTAGTACCAGGAATTTTTGTAATATGCGGTAATTCTTGTGCAATAAAACTTGTTTTCAATTTGATTTAATCTGATATGTCAAATATAGGAAGAGGGAGAGCGGCGCTTTTGGGTTACTGGATTATTGCTTTGGCCAGATATTGCATTCCTTTTATTCTTTATTTGATATTACAATCAAAACGCATGGTTATTGGAGTTTTGCATGGTATTAAGTCTGGACTGGGGGAGGGTAGGTGAGGAGGGGGAAGGGGGTTTCAGAAAGAAGAATATATAGTCTAAGGAATCAGACAGGAAAAAGGGGAACATAAAGCTAAGACTGCAGTGGTTTAGACTGTGATCTGTTGGTAATGCATGTAGAGGCACTCAGATCTGCATTAAATATACATTTAAAAATACAAACTGGTTCTTAAAATTTATCATTTACTGACAGCGCTGACATAAATGTGTGTTGTCACTGAACGTATGTCTTGTTATTATTATATATGACATTATGATATATTCTATGATAAGGGAAATGACCTTGACAGGGTGACTGAAACTATTTCCTAGATTTCCTTTGAAGCAAACAGACAGACCACAGAATTTCACACAGTGGCTCAACTTGCTTACAGCACATATTTTCAGCTACCTGTACTAAGGTTAAAATATATGCCCTGTGGGTTAGAGGACACTATGCCTTACCTGGTAGAGGAGCTACCTTTCTTGAGATACACTCCGTCTTGCCCACTAGAGGGTGTTAAGCACTTCCTCAGCACAGCTTCAGAAACCCTAGACCAGGACTCCAGTGTTACTCAGATTCTGTTGTTTGGAACGACAAAGGCACTCATCAGTTGCTGTTTTTCTGTTTTTGTCCCCATTCCCCAGGAGTTTGAGAACAAAATAAATAACGTAATAATCAGCCGTGTCCCAGGAAGGAGTGCTGGAGCAGGAGAGTGCAGTGTGTGGACCGTTTGGATCACTGAGTGCCAGGCTGGAGCCGCCACTCATGCTTTGATCTAATCTGGTCTCTGTGCTCTCAGGCCAGCCCTAACTCTGAAAGAGCTGAGAGAGATAGAGAGAGAGAGTGAGTGAGAGAGCGAGAGAAAGAGAGACACAGAGAGAGAGACAGAAAGAGAGAGACGTGCGAGAGAGAGTGTGAGAGAGAGACAGTGTGAGAGAAAGAGTGTGAGAGAGTGTGAGAGAGAGTGAGAGACAGAAATCGAAAGAGAGAGTGAGAGAGAGACAGAAAGAGTGAGAGAGATGGACAGACAGAGAGAGCGAGAGAGATTGAGTGTAAGCGAAAGAGATATAGACAGACAGAAAGACAGACAGACAGAGAGAAAGCGAGAGAGAGACAGACAGATAAAGATATATAGAGAAGGAGAGAGAGAGAGAGAGAAAGAGAGATGGATGCCATGGAGATTATAAGACTGGATTACATCTCTAGAGAGCACAAATTTGACATGGCTGTGTGAGTGCAATCTAAAAGTCAGACGATTATAAAGTTCGGAGACTGCAATGGACTGCCGATCTGTCCAGGATGCTTCTCAGCCTTGAATCCTTGGCAGATAACCCTCCATGACCCTGGTTAGGATAAGTGGCTCAGAAAACAAACTGAATAAATGAATAAATGAATGAATGAAGTTTTATGAGACTTTAGGACAGTTATTACTGGCTGGAAATGTTCAAGGTTTGTTAAGTGTCCTTCCCATGCTCCTCTGTTCCCACTCTTAGAACAGACAGTCTGATTAGAAATTAATAAAACTTTGAAAACCCTGACTGGCATTACAGGTGGTCGAGTTTCCTAAATAAGGTTCTGTGGATGTTTATTCTCACTAAGCAGCTTGTGTTGCTGTCTCACATTCTGTCATTATCATAGTCTTAAGTGCTTTATCACACAGATCTTTCTCTTTACACCTGAGTCTGGGGTAATCAGATTCGCCCGTGTTATAATTGCCTCATGTGTCTGTTTGCCATACATCTGGGCTAAATGGGCCATGTTGACAAAAGCAGCGAGTTTGATTAAGTTGATGATGAGTCATTCGGCCAATCTATTTAATTCTGTGCTTTGCTTTATGACAGTAATCCCTCACGTAACCGGCCTTCAGATATCCTCCTCTGCTCTCCTCTCCTGTTGTGACTAAATGTGTGCAAGGTCAAGCGTTTTCAGAATGTACGGCACGTCGTGCCGCTCCAAGGAGGAATTAACTCTCTCTTTCTTGCTAATGAAGACTTTTCGCGGCTTGGCGTTTGCAAGGTCAGCCAAATAAAGATTATGTTAGGGTTAATTACCAAGACACAAACGGCTAAATATGAATCCAATGCATATTTACACTGTCTAGAAAAGGTGGATATGAGGCAATAGCAACCAGTAATAAAGCAAGGATATTGAGCTAATATAGACATATATTTAAGTATATTGTAACTAATGATGAAAGTACCAGTATTTTCAAAGTAGCGGTGTTGGACCGACTAAGGACAGGCAACTTTCTTGATTTCTAAGAATGTGATTATTGTTCCTATTATTGCTATTTTATTGAAATTTAACAAAAAATTATTTAAATATTGAAATATATGACTTTCTTCTGTTTGCAAAAAAACCCAGCACAAATCTGTCATGGGCTGCTTTTCTTGCTTTTCTCAAGACTAAACATTATAGTTTCATTACAATAATACAATAATTACTTATGTTCCAACTGCAAAGGCAAAAAGAGCCACAGAGAAAAATACAATATAAAATATAAAGTCCAAATAAATCCAATAAATGCATTATGCAATGTACACAAATGCTGAATATAAATACTACAGATAAATGACTCAAATGGCAGTTGTACGCTATTGCATGTAATAGAGATCAGTAGTATATAAACAGTAGTGATATTCACATTGTAAGACTATTGCATATAATGAAATGATTTAGCATTCATTGAGACTACTGCACATAAACATGAGATAATAATGAACATAACGATCATTTAAACCCAATAAGAAATTGCACAGATTGTTGTGTGGATGTGTGATGAGGGAGGAGTTATAGACTCTGATGGCAGTGTGAAGGATTTTCTGTGGCATTCGGTGGAGATTCAATACTTCAGTATAAACATCTATCAATTTTTTTTGCAAACACAAACATCGTTGCTCTTCTGACAGAACTATTCTGTTTATTTAATTAGCCGGAGTGAGAAAAGAATACAGTAATCCCCCAGTTTTACGCGGATCAGGAGTCACATATTCAGTCACACACAGATTTTTTTTGAGAATCGGATTCATAGTTTTATACAGAAATCCCCAAAAATAGCGCAGAAACTGCAATTTTTTTTTTTGCTTTTTTGTGCCAATAAGTATATTTTTTCTGGATGCTTTCACACAAGGGGACCCGTTTACCTCGCCATGGTGTCCCAATACTTTTTTTCCATGACCTTCCGAGTTGCATATCTCGGCGGGAAAAGCACTCAGACACTTCAAACTCCACAGTTTGATTGATCACTAGGACACCTTTACAGCGAGCCCTTATTTGTATTTTTAGCCCAAGTAGATCAGGTTTTATTCTCCGAAAACCGCTCACCTCGCCCCAATTACCTTCTGAGTTGCATATCTTGGTGGGGAATTTAAATTAAAAGAGGTAAATATGGGTTTACCATTACATTTTCTTTAAGGGTAATGCATTAAACTGAGTTTAATATGATTTTTTGTTTTCTGGGAGGATATTTGGGGGCATATTTAGGGTTTACACAATAAAAATGGACACTTCATTTTTTTTTACCAAAACACAACAATGCGTTTTTTCACTATACACGGGTGCTCTTGGAACAGAACCCCCGGAGATTACTGTATTATCGATTTCCACTCCCATTTTTGTTATCAATGTGAAGGTAGGCAATGACAAAAGAAAACTGTGCATGGAATCCTTTACGATAGCAAGAGCTTGTCATCCGATATTGCGGCTAGGATAGATATAGGGGAATTACGCTGGGATTCCCCGTCACATGAGACCACTTGATCAGGTGATACCGTTAGTCCATGAGGCATGACAGATTGAGGAATTACGGAGGATTACATGGTGTCTGGCCCAGAACACATGGTAAATTTTTTTAGCATGATAAGATTGGTCTTGCCTCCTCTCAATCTGACTAACTAAAGCTCTAAAATCTGTCTTAAGATTCTGACAGAAAGAAATACGCATATTAATAGCAGTGCTATGTCAGGAATTATGGTTTAATGCGTTCAGAGGCCAGCAGATGTGCAATTTCTAACAGGACACAGTTGCATGCTAAAGTGGTAAAGAGCACATACAGTAAAAGGTCACAAATAAATCATAATGAACCTAAATTTCAAAAGTAACATTTCGTTTTTAGACGTCATAAACAGAGTCACTACAGCGGCAAGAAATCTGCCCATGCACACTGTTTCTGGCACTGCAATACTGACCACAGGCCCCCTGTTGATTTTTTCATTTGGAAGATTAAATCAGACTCTCCTGTAAAACTGAGACCAAAAAGGCACAAAAGAGTGAGGGCGTAAATCCTCATGTTCTCCATTTGTTGAAAAAAAAGGGGGATTTTATTTTCACAGTGCCCACCATCTGTTGGATTGGGCTGTGCAGTTTCTGAGTGGTGGGACTGAGTGCAGATGTTGTCCGCAGACAGAGGGACCTGGCTGCTGCCCCACTCTGCACATGCCTGTGTCTAAAAATACCACTTTTGTTTTGCCTTATCCCCAAGCCACTAATGGCCTCTTACATACTGATTCAGGGTAGAAATGGACCTAAAAGGTGCCTCATAAGTAAAGGCAGACTAAAAACAAAAGCAAGGGAGGCCAGGATTATGAAGTATTATGACAACATTATAACACCACTTAAAGTGCCCATCTGGAAGTCCTCTTTCTGTGTCCTATATGGTGCAGTAATTTAGCCCGTATGGACAAGATATATACATCTAATGCCATATAATGCTGCATATAAGCCTAATGGCTCTGGTTCCGTCATCAAGCTAGCTGCTGCTGACGTTTGTGCTTGTGAAAAATGTTTTGTTTACAAAAAACAAACAAATAAACAAAAACCTTGTACTGAACTCAAACTTGAATTGCCATTTGTATGAAAGGCTTGTTGTCCAAAAGCAATATTCGATGAGGGTTTACTTTTGTGTACAGCATTTAACAGAAGATCAAACTAATATTTCATAAATAATCAAGAAACTCGAGATCTGCTTCAGACCCATGTTGAGATCTAAAGCACATCTGATTTGTTAGTAAGTGATTATTGTGTAATTACAGTGTAATGACAATCTAAACATAGTGATAGCTGCTCAAATCAGATCTATGCTACATTTAATCTAGAAAGATCTGGGCTGTTTTGATTCTCATGTGTTTTCTTTGGTCTGTAACAGGCTGTAGGCGACTGAGATGGGCGTCCGTCTGGGCCACCTGAGCGACGCTCTGTGGCCGCCGCTGCTGCTGCTGCTGCTCTGCGCCTCGCCCTGCTGCCAGGGCCGACCCTTCACCATGGTCGAGCCCACGGTCAACGTGGCTGTGGTGTTCAGCGGCTCTGCCTACCAGCTGGAGATAAAGGGCCGACTGAGCCGGGAGAACTTTCTGGATCTGCCGCTGGAGGTGAACCCCATCACTGTGCTGGTGAACAACACCAACCCACGGGCACTGCTGACGCGCATCTGCGACACACTGGCAGCCAACAGGGTGCACGGCGTGGTGTTTGAGGACAACATCGGTTCGGAGGCTGTGGCGCAGATCCTGGACTTCATCTCCACTCAAACGGCCGTGCCCATCGTGGGCATCAGCGGGGGCTCTGCAGTTGTCCTGCCGCACAAGGTCAGAGTTGGTTTTTGATGCCACCGGCTGTGCGGTTAATGCCAGATTTTAGAGCCGGTTAGACAGCAGGCCTCTGTCCTGCACATTTTAGCGCTTTGCCTGGCCAACATTCCCATGTCAGCTCATGACGGGCTCATTAATTAGGGGGGTTCAGCAAAACATCAGGTGAATTAGGACAAATGCATTTCATGCCCCGTTGTTCTATGAGCGACAGAAACAGGTCAAATGGTACAACCCTGAAAAATGATTACTAGGGCGCTTCTCATTGCGGTTTTAGTCTCTAGTCATAATTTAAACTCTACCAAAAAAGTGACCCCCATTTACTCAGCTTACTCGTGCTGATAAGCTGGTTTAGGAATAAGGAGTCACCAGGGCCCCAACAATTTATACCCAAAGCACTCCGTAACTACATAAAACCCTCATATCATTGCTCTGACAAACATTTGAATCTCTTTTTTAAAATAAAATAAAACGGTTGCCCTTTACATTTTCTTAAAATACCATGGTGCATGGACAAATCTGAAATAAAAAGATGAAAAAAACTAAATATGAAATAAAATATAATTCCAGAATAATTTTTTTATAAGCTAAGATTGTTTCTTCCCCTGTAAAGTTGTTTTGTGCCAAAAGAAACAACGTTGTTTACTTAATCTCTGCTTCTTTAAGACTGATTGGCTTAATCATGCTTATCAGAACTGAATTAATCAATTTACTGGCAAAACCTATCGGAGGATTCTATGTTCAGATTAAATAGGATGTGTTATCTTGATAGCAGCGTAGTGTACTGTGCTATGAAGCAAAGAAACGAAGCACAGTGAAAGAAAAGATTGAGTAATACCTGAACTTCAAAAATACAGCCTGCAGTTCATGGGAGAAGGTATATGTTCAAGAAAATATAAAAATATGCAGGACCAGGATTGCTATGCTGTCCTGAGATCCAGCTTACTAACAGTGGTTTACACTGTAACCAAGTCTGAATCAAGAACCTGACAGGCAGTAAGTTACCATATTAGGAACAATCTGTCTTATTGTGACAGGACAGTCAACATGTTAAGGTAATGAGAGCTTTCAGGAGTGAAATATCTCTGGCTCCCCTGCTAGGTGAGCAAAATGTTTTATTCAAGACAACTCTGCTTCCAGCACAGAACAGGGCCAGTTACAGTGATAATTAGCGCAGTCATTTTTGTCATTATCATTAACAGGCTCGGTTGGTTGCTCCATCTCCAGTGACTTATGGTACAGGGACAAGGACTCTGAAGAATACAGATAATGCCCTGTGCTGTCTGCAGCCACGTGTACTCGGGCAAATTATTCACACACATTAACTGAAGGATATCTCTCTGTCTTAGCAGCTTGATAGATCTTAGGCATTTTTATCACATGCATAATCTCCTAATCGGATAAGTTCGGTCAGATTGCTCAAATATACAAGCATTCATAACCACAAACTACATTATTACAATAGCTTCAGACCCATAGGTGATTGGGATACCAGGAAAATGGAATACAGTAAACCCCCAGTTTTACGCGGATCGAGACTCGCGGATCCAGTCACACGCGTTTTTTTTCCGAGAACGAAATTGATCGTTTTATGCGGAAATCTGCAAATATTCTCCGCTTTTTTTTGTTGCTTTTTTCGTGGCAATATGTTTTTTTTTTAAACTCATTTTAGTACTTCTAGCTCCCCGTGCATGGACTTCAAACCTCTCTGACGCTCTCTCTTACTCCCTCTCTCGCCCTCTCTCTGTATGTATGTATCTCTTCTTTGACCCAAACACAACAACGCGGTTTTTCATTATAAGCGGGTGCTCGTGTAACGTAACCCCCGCGAATAACGAGGGCTTACTGTACTTACAAATATTACATTTATTTAATCATGGAGCTGTTGAATCTGTATACAGCTGTTGAATACTGAATTGGCCAACATCTTCCTTCCTTCAAATGTAGTCGATCATTCAAAACATGATTGCTCTCCTAACTTTGCACCAGAACTATGAGGTAAATGTAGCTCACCAGTTAAAGATTCTGAAAGACCACCATTTGGCATTTGTTGATACAACACTTGTAAATAATCACACATTTGCCTGGAACTGTATTGAATTGTTAAATAATTTAAAAATAAACTTTCTTATGGGGATTTGAAATTCTGTATTCTGTGAGGCTTGATGTTTTATATGTACAGTTACCCCCCGGATTTATGCGAATCAGGAGTCCTGGAATCAGTCTCATGCGGATATTTTCTGAGAAACTGATAGTTGTACACTGAAATTCCCACAATAACACGGTAACTACAAATATTCTCCGTTTTTTATTTCTTTTGCTTTTTACAAGGAAATGTGTGTTTTTCTTTTTTTTTTTTTTAGCATTTTAGTTATTTTAGTTTAGTAATAACAAATAGTTATCCAAATATAAATTTGGCTAAATTTCCTGGGCAGAAGCCAATAATATCGGCATTTACATTCTAGCACTGGTGGAGTTCAGTGTGAACTGTACAGTACGGATATGGCTGTGTAAACTTGACCCCAGTCTTTTTCTCTTAGATGTATATTTTAGCATTTCCCCAGTGTTCACATCATTCTTTCTACCAGTGCATACGAAGTTGCTACGAGTCAAGTGATTGTAGCCCAGCAAACAATATTCTGTAATCCTCCCAAGATATTTAATAATGTGGGAGATATTTGTAATGAGGAATTACTTTCACAAAATTGGGTATTGTTATGAGTTCCTTGGGGGCTCCAGCTTCTGGACCAAACTTTGATTATAATGCCTTGACTGCACTCGCGGTCAGTATTATAATTAGAGTCCTCTCAGAATGAATGAACAACCCTATAGTGTATGAGCAAGCTCAATGAAACATAAGCGAGTCTGTCTTCCATTTCCAAATGGAACAGAGAAGCATAATGGACACTAGCCTACACATTCCAGAATTGTATTGCTTCCATACAAATAACAGAGTATATCATCATGGCCCAGTGATTTTTCACACAATAAACAATATTTATTTAGGAGGAGTATGAGGATGTGAAGCCCACTTTCAAATATCAGCTGCTCTAAACATGCAGCAGAGATGGCCCGCTGCTGAAATCCGTATTGAGCGAGCAAGTGCACCAACTAACATACTGATGCAACAACTGTTGTAGGGTTGGACAAACTTTACTGCACTAAACATTAGGAAAATTCCATTCAACCTAATGAGAAATTGTAGCAAACTGTGTTGCTATTAGGGGTGGGTGATAGCACAAAAAAAATGGTGAGGGCTCCTTAGTGACGCCAGTGGCTGTGTTGGCAGTAGAAGATTGTGAGGTCAATCCTGGTGATGGCATGTGGCCAGGAGTCCATGACAGCATAATTGGCCTCGCTCTCGCTGGGTGCGTATGATGGCCCTTCACTCAGCAGGATGCCACCCAGAATAGTTGTGTTCTCTTTCAAGCGTGTTGTGCTGTCTAATGACATTGCGCTAACAGAAAGATGAGGTGACCGTCTTAATTTATATATCACATCAAAATCAAGATTATATATATATATAATACAATCTTGATTCTGATGTGATATATAAATTAAGACAGTCACCTCTATATTAGTAGTGGGCATAGATTAAAGAATAGACTAAAGAAGCCCCCACAAAATGATCCCAAGCCACCCTAAATATATAGTCATTGTTCTACTATTTTTAAATTATATATCCATACATTTCATACAAGATATCACTGAGCGCAGATACGCACTTTACACATAGAAACAAGACCATGAATTGAAATATCCTTTAAAAATAATAAGTCTATCTATCGTTATTGAATAAAAATGATGTAGTGGCTGTTGAAGCTGCTGTAGGTAGCAGGCGGGCATTAGGACCCAGGCGAAGCTACACGGCGCTGCTTGTTAGCGAGTAGCTGGTAGCGCCGTTTGTACTCAGTTCAACAGAACAATACTATGAGTGCCCATAACTGTTCACTGCTTAACTTTACTTGGTTCCTTAAGTGAAAGGAAAGGTTTGGGTGAAAAGTTTTTAGCCGCCTATACACGCTAATTCCTTCCTACAACCCTGGGGGCTAAGCCCCCCAGCACGTTAACGCAGATAATGGCCCACCACTAATATATATATATATATGAAAAAACACAGTGATTTTATCCAACACTTTATGTGACAATTTATAATAATGACCAAGATAATAATGAATGCTGTCGTATTACCCGGCCCTAAGTATTCAGTTTCAAATACCATGTGTTGTGCTGGACTAACTAAATCAAATCAAAACTTAGCTGATTATCACTATTGAGTTGTGGGCTTTCATGTTCTTATTGAATGGGGCATTTGTCCAAGATATGAATCTATGAAGTAACAAAAGGAGTAAATTTGTGGGTAGAGCACAGATATGTGGTCAAAGAAAAGAGTGACATTAGCAAGGTCATCTGACACAACTTTTAATAACCACCGTAAAATTCATACCCAAAACTCACAGGACAGAATTGAATTTTAATTGATTTTATGTAAAAGGAAAAACTATCTAACAGGCTTAATGGGATTACACCACATGTCAGAGCACTTTAAATGGATGTAACGTGCGTGAATGGTATATCATTTGTGAGCACTTCTTCATCCAATTGATCTGTTGCACAATAGACTTAAAATCTTCAGTCAAGTGAGGCCTAGAAGATTGGATATTATGCTCTGTGCAAGTCTATTAGATTCTAACAGCTGCTAGGGTAATAAGACCTTCCTTATTCTCCTCCATATGTTGCTGCAGTTTGCTCCCCTGTCCAGCAGCTAAATGGATTTTGGAACTATATTGGGGACTGTGGGCATCTGCACTGTTTCTCCGGGGCTGAAGTGCAGCTTGCAGCGTAATATACCTCCCAGAGGTCATTTACCTCATGATAATCCCAATTTGGCAATCTTGGTGGTTAATAATTTATAGTAAATTACAGAATAAACAAAGTTGTGGAAGGCAGGAGCACTTATGTAGCATGATTTGTTTTATTTACACTTTGACTTCTTGCGTTCGGGCATTCCATTCATCCAAAAAAAGTTACGGTAACGTGCAGAAACAGCACAAATCCATGTGACAGACAGAAATTAACTCAAGAGCTCACAAAATATACATAATTTTGTTTTGCCAATCTGAAGGCCAACTATTTAGGGACCTATATATGGAACAATTCATTGTTTTATAAGGCAATGCAATAGGACATAATTGGCACATTTTAATAAAGGGCAGCATTTGTTAGAAGACACCTTCATAAGATTTTCATGACAGCTAAGAAAAAAACCTGCAGAAAAGTACATAAGGCTTATTTCTGTCATTGACAACTATGGGTAATATTTCCATGCTGTTGTTCTTTTTGGAATAAATCTTTATAAATGTATATATAGATTTATGTCATTTGTCATTGAAAGCTTGCGTAGGTGATATATTGCATTATGAACACTGGGCTCCAGTAAAGTGGTGCCGAGGTCTAGATTTTTTGTATGAATAAATCTTTCTTGGAACTGATATGCGTTGTGCACACCTCTACCACTGGTAGAAAAAAAATACTTTATAACAGTCTTATAAATGGCAGAAATGTCTATAAGGGCGGTTGCTGGCATAAGCTGTTCCTTAATGATGAAGTATTGATTTAAAAATACTTTATTAAATGCTTATACCTGTGTTGAAGACTTATGCAGATAGTCTTCGGATGCAGTCTGAAAGCATAGCATAGTGGTTAACATCGCTGACCCTTGTGCAGCAGACAGGAATCCTAATGCTACAGAGGTGAATGATCTTGAAAAAGTGTTACATGTTAAATTTTTCAGTTGTACTACTACATATTCTGTAACAAAGGTTTGAATCCCAGCTGGATGACATCCTCATTCAGATGGTCTCTCTCTTTTCTAGATTTTCAACCAGGTTTCTTGATTTGGTCTTTTTAGAAATATGTAGTTTATACTACGACTATTGCCTCTGTGATTTGGAATTGCAAAAAGGTCAAAATGTTTTCACCCAACACTGCACACAGTAAACAGATTTTCCTAGCCTGTCACCCTAAAACAAGACAGTGTGTTTGGCAATAGTATGATAAACACTGATATAATAAAATGAACTAATGCTTTTTTGAAATAACATCACATGCTTTCTGACAGCACAAAGTGTAGCCCATGTTTTGCTGGCAGTGATTGGTGGATCTTGTGTGTAAGTGTTTGAGGCACCAGGCTTGGAGATCCAGCTGATGTGGCACAGCTCTCATTAGTGGCTGGCACGGCCAGGCCCCATGGCATCATGACAGCTGTCTCAGGTTCAGTCTGATTAATACCCTCGCACACGGCCACCCTGCTGCCTGTGAGAGCAGGAGCTAGAGGAGAAGTCACTCTGCACACCTCTGCACAATACAAATGGCCTAGTAAAGTTTACTAAAGTTTACTTTACTAGTAACATTTATTTGTGACAAACTCCAGCCTAGACATCTATAGCGTTGTCTAGCACCTTTATTTTTCATATTCACCTTTATAGAGTGGGCGATTTGAGAATAAGATCATTTTATTAAATAATGTTTTATGTAATGATAAGCTTTTCTAAGTATATGGCCAGTACTGAAAAGTCCTTAAAGGACAAGGCATGTTTTAGAAAAAAATAAATTTGTTCAGGAATTGCAGTGGAAGTGGACAATATAGCAAAAATTATGTAAGCCATTAGCATCATAATATTTAAAACAGACAAAAAGAGCCAATAGTGCCACATGCAAAACAACATTATGAAAATTTTAATTAAATGGGTCTAGTAATGCTCCCTGTGTACATGCACTTCTCTTGGTACAGACATGTGACAACACATATTTAATTTCGTTTAAATGTGATTTTTTTTTATTAGTATTTTTCACTTTTTTTTTGGCTTTTCTGTCACTATTGTTTTCCAGATGAATTTTTATCTGTCTCAATATAAAGTGCCAAATCCAACAAACATTATGAAATATTATGAAATATGTATCATACAATGTGCATTATTATGTTTCTGCTATATTGGACAAACATACTATTAAAAAAAATGAGAAGACTTAAAAGGCCTTCCTTAGCCAGATACTATTTGAGAAAACCTGTGTCACGAGGCTGGCCGCGAAGCCAGCACTCTGAGCTACCTCTTGGGAAGCAGGGACGGTCAGACACACAGGGATCCATGCAGGGGGTTTTATTAACAGAAAACGAAAACAAATAGGCATGATGGCCTCCTAAAACATTTAAACAGGGGAACAGGCAGGACACAGGCAGGGAAAATGAGGCGATGGACACATGAGGAATAGAATCCCAAGACAGGCTTATAAAGACACATAATCACAGGACAAAACACAGGCAGGTGAACACAAAGGAGACGCAAGACCAGGATATCAAAATAAAAGCCCTAACAGAAATAACCAGAACAGAAATAACCAGAACAGGGCATCAAAAACCAGAAAAAACAGCCACCGACTGTCACAACCTGAATGTTTTACAGTCTTTCTACACCATCTACCCACTAACACTAATGACCTGGTGAGCACAGAAAAAATTTCAACGAAGACAGAAAATATGATCAAGTTTTACAAATGATGCTGAGGACGTGGTAACACACCAAGGCTTAAGAGTTACTAGTAAAGTCTCTTATCAAGCCATTAACAACTGGTGACGCTTAGAAGTTGCCATTCACTTACACTCCACATTCTAAATACTTCACTACATCATTTTGCACTAGACATTCTATTAATACTGTAAATATTAAACTTTTCCGTACTTGTAAATACTAAACACACTTTAAAAAGGTTATTTTCTTAAGTTTAGTTTAGTTTACATATATTACATTCTTATATATATTCAATTCTTAAAATGTTCAATTTTAATTTTTTTATTGGTATACTTTTCTATATACTTATGCACAGTTGGGGGAACACCAGCCTAAGAATTTCATTACGGTAATGATGCTACATTGTTAACTGTATAGGACAATAAAACTTGAAACTTGAATGAAGTAATGTGACAATAATTCGTGCATGTAGCTCATTGACACAAGTGGTGACATTGTGTTCATCATAAAAACTGTATTATTCAGTGAAAATCACATTTGTGTCTGCAAGCAGCACAGTGGATATTTTATTATGACTTGAATTCAATGAAAAGTTATTGCATGTTCAGAAACGCGTTGTGAAAAAAACAACTTTTCCATTTTTTCATTTGTTGGCACCAAATCAAAGGAAATTAGACATGAAACTGTCAATACAGAATGGAAATCAAATACAAATGTCATTCCTTACAACTAACAATGTAATTAATCATGACAATCAATGCGTAACTACATTTCAGTGTTATAGCAGAACAACCATAACTCTGAGTTAAGGCAAGTTGGTTTTGGTTACTTCAACCAAAAGCAGATAAGACCCCCTTTGACTATATGTCTTCACAACAGCAAAGTGATAGCTTTTTAAAATCTCTTCTTCACTGTCTACACTTTGCAGAAGGCAGGGGTCCACTTAGGAAGATCTTAAAAATGGCATGAATAATGATTGATTAGTGGGCGGCGGTCCAGGCTAGTGGACGGGGCAGCTCTGCCAAAACCGTGCCTTCATCCATTTCTCAGACCATTCCCTGATTACCGCAGGCCTGCTCCAGCAAAGTGAAGCAGAAGAAAATTAGCCTATAAACCCATTTTGTCCTGGGGATATTTTGCTCCATTACTATGCTGATTAGGGCAATTAGAATATGCCATCATTGCCAGGTTTAATCTCACGCTGAGCTGAAACTAACAAACTAAGAGCCATCTATTGTCTCTTAAAAAGGCAATGTTACACATCATGCTTCGCTGAGCATAGAAAAGCTTCTTGTTCTGCATTTTTTATTATTCAAATGCTGTTCTCCAATTTAAGTCTGCGGAAACTTCCAAATTGTGTTCTTCCTCTAGCAGGATGTGTATTGGATGTAATCACCAGCCAGAGCAGGTATCCTGAGATCAGCTCCGTGCTGAGGATGAAATCAAAGCACATTCTCTATCACCAGTCAATCGTTGATCGATGCTTTAGTCATGCTGCTGACTGCACAGACACACTCACAGACACAGATAAATCAATGATAGTAATCATTTCAGAGGAGCTTGCACTGAGGATGTTAACATGGGGGATGCTGGCTGTGTGCACGTGTAGCATTTATAAGTACAGGGCACTGCCTAGGAAGAGTTATTGGCAGAGAAACAGGTTTTATGTGCACCATGTTGATGGAAGTATAGAGTACAGTGGATTGGATTGTTTTCGAAATGGCATTTTAACTAATGTTTAGTTTATACAGATTGCAATTGCTCCCTGTCTTACTAAAGGTGTTACTAGAGCTATTAGCAGTGCTATGTTTTACCAGTATTTCCAGTCTGAGGAACTGAATACAAACCCTGATATCAAATTAGCAAAAGAAATAACATCTCCAGAACAACACAGCTTCATATTAACTGTTATCTTCTCATTGTCAAGTCTAAATTCTCATGGGATAGAATGTCTAGACATATCAACCAACATCCGCCTTGATACCAGAATTGCGATATGAAGTGTAGCATCTCAATCCTCCAGAACACTGTTGCAATACAATGTCAAATACACAGATCATGATCTGAACACACAAGTTATTTTAGCTGCAAATTAACACATGATCCTAAATAAGCTGTGTATGGGCTGCATGCATTATAAATCATAAAATGCACTTTGATCACTCATTTTAGGGAGAGCCATGCAAAACACAGGTGCAGATATGAAATGTGTGGTGGATTATGTATATTCTGCATAGCTGTCTAAAGTCTGTGTTGCTGATAGAAGCTGGTTTTGATCAATTTCTTTTCACTCTTTATATATACACTACCGGTCGAAAGTTTTAGAACACCCCACTTCAAGTCGAGTGAATAGCATGAAATGGTAGAAAGGACAGAGCTGAACTGGGAGAGGTTTAAAAATGGTAAGGCTACCCAGAAGTGGGAAATAATTCTGGAGCGCCATGCAGTGCCTGGTAAGTGCCGAGTTGGTCGGATTCATCCTACAGCAAGATAGTGTCCCAAAACATAAGTCCAAGCTCTGCCAGAACTACCTTAGAAAAAAGAACAAGATGGTGAAGCTGGAAAACATGCTGGAAAACAGAGCTGCTCTAGGATAAACTGGATAGAAGTGTGAAGGCAAAGCAGCCTATAAGTGCCACACACTTATGGGAAATTCTGGGAGAACTTTCTGCAGAATGAACAATGAGAGACTGAACCACTTGAATTTCAATACAAAAAACCCAGAATTTAGGAAATTGGGGTGTTCTAAATCTTTTGATTTAGAGAGAGAGAGAGAGAGAGAGAGAGAGAGAGAGAGAGAGAGAGAAATATGGATAGACAATGGATGGTCCCTGACCCATACTTGACCATTCTGTGTGAAAACAACCCAACCCATTCATCATCTCTTCGTGCCTTTTAAGCACAAAATGAGCAGTGATTCTGTGTAAGTGTTTTACTGATTACTGGTTGACGGTCCCAGCTTTCATGCCTCTCCCGTGCACTCATTGTCTGACGGGCTGTAGTTACTGTAGTTAATTAATTCTGTGAGGTTTGTTTGGGGTTGGTTTACTGCTGTCAGCTTCTAGATTACGCCCCATTGTAAGCAGATCTGGCTCAGGATAGTGCCAGTAAATAGACCACCACTCTCCGAGACAAGAGTTCACCATCGTGTGAAAATCTAATTTGTTGGGAGAGAAGCAATCTTAGGTGCTGTGGTCCATCTCGAGGGAAATAGTGCAACCCACTTGCTACAATAATCCACCAATACCAGAAGATACTGATTTTGTTTAGTACTCTTTGGAAATGGGGCCATGATGTCAGCCCCCAATGTGTATTCATGTATGTCAGTGTATACACCCCTTAAATTAACATCAGGCCAATAAGCTACTTCAGTGATTTTCACTAGATGTCCTCCTAAAGGGCCATAATGATAGTACATGAGAACAGCCTTATGTTTTCTGGAACATTTTCCTCTGATGTCATCCATAGCAAATTCTTCAGAGCAGATGGTAATTTTATGAATTTAAATGTACCTCAACGAAAACAAAAAAAAACTCGTATGGCCTCACCTATCAAATGCCTCTTGAGGTCTATCGTACTGAATACTTAGGCCCCATGCAATTACTCAAATATTTCATGCAGTACTACATACACATCCAGTGGGGATTTTGTATTCAGACCAACAAGAAAGCTTTTTTCCCGCCCAAACGACAGGGACGACCCATAGTGATGTAAATTGTGTAATGATTCCATTGGCAAGCATGCTTCTGATCTCTTTCACCATGATAACTGAATAGGCCTTCTTCCACACAGGGATTTTATCATCAGTATTGATACCTTGGATGAAAATATTGGCAGGTCCCAAATCTGTGCATACAGATAAACATTTGTACAGAAGAAATTGAGTTGCTCATGACTCTGTGCGCTTGCATCTGTTCCCTGAACAAGTCTCTCAATTTGCATTTCAAACTCCAGGCCCTCAAGCATTTCCAATACACCAGGCTCCTTTGCCCCACCTGCATCAATTAAGCTAGAAAGGAGAAGAAACAGGTAGAGTGTCTGTCTGTGGAAAGGATAATAGAAGTATTGTGAGACTGAACCGTGCATTCATGATGTCAAGCATGAGGTAGGAAGTCCATGTCAATGATGACGGAAAAGCTGCTGCTCTTTCATAGACGTGTAACATAACGTGCCTGTCATGACGAGCACCGTTTGCCAGTATGAGAGTCATTGCATGGTTGTAAATTGTTATGTGTCTTTCTATTTTAGAGACTTCTGTACTTGGGTATATGTACAGCCAGTGTTTAACACCGATCTCAGAGCCATTGGAAGCATGAAAAGTTTCAGTCTCATGTTGCTTTGCTGTTTCTACATCTCTACCAACTCTAGACTGTTAAATAATTTGCCTCCTTTCTTTACAGAACTGTTCAAGCAGGTTTTTCTTAGGAATTTGATGATACTTTGTCCCATCCATTTTTCCTTCTACTATGAAAAGTGCTCCAGTCCCTGCTGCAGGGAGACACCCCCAGGATGCCGCCTCCTGCTTTACTGTAGGAAAGGTGTTGTTTGGATGGTGAGCCCTTCTGGCTTTCTGCCAGAAAACACCTTTTTACACTTGGCCTCAGACTCTTAAAGGTGTGTTTTGGCAAAGAAGGTAACCAAGAAGGTAATGTGGCCTTTGTTTGAGGAGTGGCTTTTTATTCCGACCCTCCCACACGATGACCACTCTTTACCATCAATTACTGTAGCTGCTTCACAGTTGCCACAGGCCTCTTGGTTGCTCTCTGACCAGTTTCCTTCTCACTCTTCCATTCAGTGTGGAGGGACGGCCTAACACAGATCCTAGTAGAACCAAACACTTATTTATTATGGACTTTATGGTGCTCTGAGGGATTGAAAAAATCTTTTAATTTTTTGTTTCCATTTCCTGTGCCTTTGCAGTCCGCAGTTGATTGTTTAGTTAGTTGTCAGTTAGTCGCACTTCCAAGCTCTGGAATGCTCCACGAATAGCTGTTTCTGTGCTGAAATAATCAATTATAATTGATCACAGGTGGTAGCAAATTAGCTTGGTGTGCAATGGAGACGGTGATTTGTTACATCTGATTAGGTTTACAAGTATTTTCAGGACAGGGGTGATCCTTTATCCATCCTAGTGATTCTGTTTTTTTCTAAACTGTTGCTATCATATATTTCACTTGGATGTTATACGTTGCACTTAGTAAATACAGCTGGAATCAATTGTGTATATCTTCATTTCAGGCTGCAAATCAACAAAATGTGCATATTTTGAAGGGAGGGATTCTCTTTGCTACCTGCTGTATAATGTTCCTGTTTATTCAGTCGGTCAGTTATAGCAATAATGAGGTCAAATAATAAAATCTCTTCATTAGGGAAGTTGGTTTGTGAAAAGATTAACACACTATCAAACACATACAGAGTAAAAACGATGCAGGAGTTATCTTACCCATCTTTTACTGGTCCTCATGTTAAATGGAAAATAGTTCTCTTGTATCCAAACAGGAAAAAACTTACAATTCAGGGAAAATGTAATCCATTTCAAAAGCCCCAAAAATGGAAGGTATTCAGGATCCCTCTCACCACACAGAGATAAGTTCCTAATCTCACCCAAAATCAGTTCGCTTTCCTGAGAACTCGCATTTCCTCGTACTTAATCTCCTTGGGATTCACAGTTTATTCCACTGGACCTTAAGGCGGTATCTTCTCAGTCTAGTTTACTGCTGAGGGTTCTCGTCTTTGAAAAACAAACTCTACAGTTCCGTTTTCCCTACAAAATAAATTCCTACCCCCCTACCTGGACCCCCTAGTGGTTTGACAAGAAGTAAAATGACAGGTGACAGCAAAGGAAACTAATCCCTCAAACCGCTATGGCTCCAAAAGACACATTGTTTAGAGACCTCCTTCAACAAAGACAGCAGACACAGCAGCAAGACAAAAGCACGATCCTCAAATGCACGGTTAAAGAATGTGTGCCATTAAAGAACACTGTTTAAACTCTCAGGATCAGATGCACAGATGAGGTCTGTGGTACGTTACGTTGTGGCTTCAGTTTGTTTTGTTTCTCAAACTCTATTTTTTATTACTGTGTAATAACTGCTCTAGAGAATATGTTGAAAGGGAACAACTTTACTAACAAAGCTCTTTCTTTGCTATTGTCTCTTACTTGTGTCTATTTAAACCCTGTGCATTATGGGTGTACAGGACAATATACAGTGATAAGATGCAGTCTTATCAAAATGTTAAATACAGGCACATTTTGAGCGCATATTGCACTGACCTGTGCCTGCACATACATCTGGATCTGTGTGAAAGAGGTGTGTGTGTGTGTGTGTGTAACAGAAAATGAGAGAGAGAACCACTTTACAAAGCAGTTTATACTGTACTGTACACACACGCACACACACACACACACACACACACACACACACACACACACACACACACACACACATGAATCAGTGAGAGAAATTGGAAAATAAGGTAACTGAACTGCTATTGGCTAAATAAAGCATATCTGTGTATTATAGAGGAAGGGAATGTGACACCATGTTTAAGCTGAAAAAAAAAAAAGTGTCTGTCAGTGCTGTTTATTCGTTTAGTCTGTAGTGGATGACTACAGTGAGCAATATTGCTACCATGATGCACTTCATTACAATAATCTTAGTTATTTGAGCCTATTCATTACTAAATGCACCAGATTCCAATGCATTTCTTGAAGTTGAGAGAACGAGTTGGATTGCTGATATAATGTGTCCACAAAAGTGCCCATTTGTGAACACACCACAGCACATGATGTGAGCAGCAAAAAAATGTATTCTCTGTGTTTAACCTATTCACCAAGTGAAGCAGAGGGCAGCCAGGAGTGTGGAGATGGTACCTTGCTTGAAGGTTCCTCAAAGGTGCGATTCAAACCTACTACTGATCGCAGACGCAACTCACAGCAGTTAGGGAGTTAGTGGTAATAATAGACTGAGCTGTGAGCAAATGTAGGCAAGGGCAAGAATACCAAATGTCAAAATTGTAGCTTGAGTGGTTCTTGAGATTGAGTCAGTGGCAAATTGTTGTGACGTGTGAACATTTATGTCACAAGACACTGGATAGTGAAGTACTAGGTTTTTGCACGGATGTTACTTGCTGGTGCTACTCCACAAATGAGTCATGATTAACACAGTCCATGTGCCTCTTAGAAGCAAACTTGCCATGCAATTTCCATAATGTTTGATGAGACAGGCTATAGCTCAAAAAGTGCTTTGTGCCTTCCATCCAGAGACACAAATCTCTAACTCTGTATCAGCTACATAGAGCTGCAGTCACACCAAGTTTCATAAGCATTGGTGAAATCTAAGAATATGAAATCATCAAGCAAAATTCATGTAACTAACTTGTTATATACTATGACCTCACTGTGGCAGACAATGTTCTCAAATACTAATTTCAAGATTTTTATTTCTAAAATGGCACTGTGTGATTTCATCAGATTTTGGGTTGTACTGAGTTGTATCGCTCCAGTGATTGTTTATTTGGTAGAAATGCTGATTCATTTATGAATATGTTCATATAAATGTTCATATAAGCTACTGACTTCCATTTTAGTCCGTTGGACTGTTTGTTAGTACTTTATTCATATTTATATCTCATTAAAATTGTACATAGTCCAGCTTCTGTCTGTGGACATACTGGTGTGCTTTCAGATGCAATTTACCCTGTAATGTGTTACCAGCAAATGGCATATGAAACAGATAAGATATGAAAAGATAAATCTTTATTGTCATGGTCACTTTTTCAGGGAACCACTAAATTGAAGGTGCAGTCGATTCAGTGTGAGGTATATAGTTAAAGGCAGGAATAAAAACAGTGGCTGATCTAGCTAGAACCTGGCTTTTTGACCTGTTGCACTTGGAATGAACTTAAGTGTGATGTCAAACAGAGGTTTCCTGCTCTCTTGATCCACAGTGACATTATTTAGCAGCCCAATGCAATGTGCTGTTTTATTTTAAAACAGACTGATTTAAAAAATCCAATATTGATTAAAATAGGGATCCATATACTTGGGTGAACGACCAATGTACAACATATGTAGCATGTTTAACTATGGTCTAAGGCATGTCTGTGGCACATTTCATTGCACCAATGTAAAATAATACAAAAATAGAAAGACATCATGCTAAATTAAAAGGCCCTGAGCGCCATTTTACTATCTACACCTACCTTGCACCTACACTCCCTGGTCATTTTTTTTTCATAGGCCTACTAATCACTGACTAAAATACTCAGTAGGTTGCTGGGGCAAATGCTGAGAGGCAACCATTTCTGTACCACCAGTACCACCAAGTATAGTAGTTGGGCAGATGGTGGCCTAGTGGTTAGGGCATTCGCCCTGTGATCAGGAAGTCGTGGGTTCAATTCCCAAGACTGCTAGGCACCTCTGAGGTACCCTGAGCAAGGTACTGTCCCCACGCACTGCTCCCCGGGCGCTGTGTTCGTAGCTGCCCCCTGCTTCACTTGGTGAAATGCAGTTCACACTGTGTGCTGTGGTGTGTTCACATATGACCAGATTGTCACTTTCACTAGTAAATCAGGATGTACAAGTAATGCTAGCTACCCTGCACTGGCAGACACTTTTATACAAAGCGACAAACAATATGAGAACACAGGTTTCAGGACAGAGTGAGAACGAAATACAGTCAAAAAAGGACTTGAAACTCCTCCATTGTTACTACTGTTGTTAGTGTTCACCATTAACACTAGCGTCGCATGAGAAATCATGTGACCCTCACCTCTGGAGAACCTTGTCCGCTGTTAAGGTTCTGTTGTTAAGGGAGACACAGGTGCTCCAGCAGGATCTGGACAGTTCTGGACTTGGATTTCTACCCCCTGGTAGAAAACACCATGGCCTGGCTCTGTTCTCAGGAGTGCTTAAGTGGATTTATTGTCTGATAAAACCCAGTTAGATTGGGAACATTTTTTAAATGTCACACCACTGGCGCAAGGGTGTCTGTTCTAACTTGTCAAACCACAAGAAAACAAATTATTGTGATTGTGTTTTGTGATCTCAATATCCATATATCCATCATATATCCAACCCGAGTTTATAATATTTCTGTATGTGATAAAGCGAATACTGTTTTGTAAATCATATTCTTAATATATATATTTTAAACCTGAGAGACAGAACAAGTACTGCACAGAGCAAAACGTAAGCCCCTGTTTCAAGGGCCCGTTTCAAGATGCAGCAAGCAGCATGGTCAATATATGTCAGTGCTCAAAGGATCAAATGTCTCCGAACAAAAGCTCCAGGATCAACTGTCTTCAGTCTGTATAATCATATTCATTAGAGAAGCACATGAAATGCAAAACGAGTTCTTATATTAGCGTTCCTACTCTGAGAAATTTAATCCAACCCCTGATCTCATGAAACCCTCAAACGAAATGGGAAAACCAACTTTCTCAATGTGACACAGCCGAATAATAACTAGGATACCATTTCTTGTCACGTCTACACATCAGATTAGGCTGGCATTAATAAAATTCCTGATGTAGCCTGCTTTGAGAAGGTTAAACATTAAACATTCATTGATAGCAACAATGATGCTAATGTTACTGTCAATAAATGAAGGTGAACAGTCACTAGCATTCAAATGATATTATGCTAACTAGGGGCCTACCTTCCTTCTAATGGTAGCAACATTAGCATGAAAGGCTGAACTATTCCTTTAACCAAACAGAACCCAGACACAGTTAGAGAGAGTTCGTGATTTAATACGCATATACACATCGTATCGTCCAGCATTACATACTACATGAGATATTTACGTTCAAGGAAAACAATGTGACATTTATTACATAATAGGTAATCACCATATTCACATGCACGCACTATG
Organism: Hemigrammopetersius urotaenia; assembly: GCA_037974485.1. Classification (NCBI taxonomy): domain Eukaryota; kingdom Metazoa; phylum Chordata; class Actinopteri; order Characiformes; family Alestidae; genus Hemigrammopetersius; species Hemigrammopetersius urotaenia. Next base: position 10,481,292 of record JBBPDC010000028.1, read on the forward strand.
CATGGTAGTGACTTTAGCGCAGTTCCTCTGCAGTGTCCTAGTGATTGCACATTAGAGACAACATGTGATGCGGTGAATGAGTAAGAAAGGTCGATGCAGTGCCAGGGAAAAAGCCGGTGCATGCTGCGAGTCACAGGCAACACATATGCCACAACACACTATCTCTTTCTCTCTCTCACACACACACATGCAGGAAAGAGGCTAGTGAGCTCAATAGATAGACAGATAAGAATATTTAAAGACATATAGGGGCAATTTCCTGAACATGGATTAAGCCTAGCCATGGACAAAATTGCTTGTAGAACTAGTGTAACAGTGCAGTTGCATTGACTGAATTGCTTTGATCTTAATATGTTTGAACTGATTACAATAAATAATAATATCATACATTTAGCTCTGACAGTAGAAGCTGATTGGCTGAGAGGCGTTTTTGCAATACTGTAAAAACTATCTTATCCTATTTTGCTGAGCGATGATTGATTGCAGCTGCACCTAACCATTAGCTTATTCATTTTCTACTTAAGCTCATCCAAAAACAGATGCACACATGAGATAACTGAAGTGTGCTCAGGTCCTGATGCTGTCTCCTAAGCAAGCTGAGGCTACACAGCACACGCTGAGACTGCTGGATACGGTACAGGACCTTTTGCCATTGTGTAGAATCCTGAGCATTTACAGTCAAGGTCTCAGTTTTCACAAGCAGAAAGACTATACTTTGTAGATTCTATTGGCACACTGCTGGAATAAAGGGCAGAAATTGGTCCTTCAAGTAAGTGTGAATGCTACTGTGCAATGTCCTTACTGGTAAAGGAATATTTCTGTGAAGATTTTGTTTTATGGTTAATTTTTTTGGTATCTGCCAGAGAAAATGTTGCAGTAGTGCATTTGGCACAAGAAGGACATTCACAGCACATGCGCACACATGCATCCCATTAAAATACCCATTAAAATACCATATTTACAGTAAACAATGTAAAACTAAATGAAAAACAATGAGAAGATTAATCAGAGTAGATTAACCCGCAGCAATATTTTTTCAGTCTGATTTAAGTACTATTTAACCTGAGAAACGGCTGTTTTTGCAGTCACTGTTATTGCAGGTTTCTCAGTCCTTTTAGATTTAAACCGTAAGATTAGCCTCTCTTTCTTCGACTGCCAGTTTCCTTTTCTCATATTCAAAGTTCAAAGAGACTGAACAAATACCTTATACTTGTCATTCGATTCTTTCCTGCCCTCAGCTGCAAACTGACTGGCCCCTTGCATGCGCAGGACCTTCAGGTCATGTATGCAGCCAGTTTAAGCTGGGATACAATTCCTAGGCTATTATTAAATGGAAAAAATTGAAAAAAAGCGTAGTGTATTGATTTTAATTGTCTCAATTCCACTACCCTGTAAACAGGCAATACATTCATATTTGGTTATTCAGTACATGTAAAAAAATAAATAAATCTTCCTTCCAAAACAATTAGGCTTAAGCTAGCAGCCTCCTCAATCAGTCTACGACAAATACAGTGCTTTCACTATTTATGTGCACACTTTGTATGAAGCAAATGCAATCAGCCTGTTTGGCTGGAGCATAAGTTGGATATGGAATTTGCATACGAGAATACAGTGAAGACAAAGAGCAATGTACAGTTAGGGAAGTTTAGAAAAGGAGGAGGGAGCTGTAGATTTATGCTTCGAGTTATCTCCTCAGTATTCACCAGGACCAGCCTGCAGCAGGTCGTGACTCTTTTGATTTTAAAGAAGGCAGAGAGTGATTTCCCTTTGCATTTTCTATTATCTCTGGGTGCTGGCCTATTCTGATTCCTCCGAGTCTGGCCATCCTCAGGAATTCTTCATAGAAAGCTATGATTAAAGAAAATAAGGGTCAGTCTGCAAGACCTTCACAGCTTAAGCTTTAAGTGTCACTAGCTCTGCCTTTACAGTCGCTGACAACAACCTTGTATGTCTTCTAACATATGCGCTTAGATATATACTGTATAGAAAGGTTTGAATTATATCTATATGAAATTCAAAAACCCAACATGTTAGCTCTACCTTGCTAATGTACAGTTATAGACTGCAGCCCATCTGTTAATGCATAATGTGACGTCAAAACTGAGTGATGAATGGGTTAGAGGACAGCTGACAAGCTGTGCATGATGACAGATGGGCTACAGTCATCTGTTAAGTCTGTATGGAAGGTGGACCTCATAAAGTGTTGAGTGTAGAGTAGAAGGAGGCCCAAGGTAGATCTTAAAATAAAAGTAGATGGTGAGAGCTGGACTTTGGGTTTTTTTTTTGTGCTATAAAACTGCCTTCTGCTACCACCACAACAATAAAAGGTTTCTTGAATGGGTGTCCTGGACCTCATTTTCCTTTTGATGAGTAATTTTCACTCACAATGCTGTGTAGCCCAAGACTATGCTTAATCCTGGCCGGGGACCCATACTGCATAACTTAAATGTAGAGCTCTGTGACTTCTTGACTTGTTTGAGAAAATGATTCAAATGTCCCTAAAATATTACTACTAACAACCAGAAGATAGCGAAGAATATAAGTACTGTGCGGTAAAAAAGCATTACATCTAATCACATCTAACTGAAACATATCGAAACACTATTTCAGATATACAGCTAGATCTCAAGTACCTCGCTCCTCTATTTTGCCCTCAGAGTCTTTCATATTTAGGGCAAAGATCATTGGGAGAAAAACGCTTTGTGATTTTTAGAGCATTGAAAGGGGTCAATGCATGCCGTGTGGAATAAACCAGAACATCTCTCATTCCCGCTTTCATCAGCTGACTTACCCTACTTTCGCAATGCGTCAGAAGTTTCTCTGAAGGACACAAGACCGTGACAGTGAGGTAGCTTTTAGGGAAATGTTTCTGAGCATTGTGAACATGCTGAACATTGTAATGGTCTGACTGAAACCTCTGGCCAGAAGTAGGACCTGAGCTCCACGGGACAAAACAAAGTCAGTTTCAGTGCTGCCATCCAAACAAACGAATGAATATGGCCTGACATTTCACAGGAGTATGGGCACATTTACTGTCTTCTAAACAGGACCAAACGTAAACAAAGCTTGACAACCGAACAAGGGTTTGGGAGTTTTTGATCATTTAAATAACTGTACCCAACTGTGTAGCTGAATGCTTTCTCTCAGAAAGTAACTTTCACAAATAGCATGCATTTCAGTACAAGATGTGCTATTCGTGTACATCTGTAAGGAACATGAAACTCAACCCTCTTGTTTTAGTCTGGAGTGCACCGATCGATAATATCATGTCCAATCAAGATTTGCTGATAGACTTCCTTGCTGTTGTGAGGAAATGCAACATACTTAACCTTTTTCTTTTAAAGCCTTCCAATCTAGAGTACCAACCTTGAGAATTTCTCATGAAGCATCTTCTTATATTACACAATGGCTGCTTTAAATACAGCCTGTTCAGTTCAGTGCTAGGAATCTGTGCTAGTGCTAGTTTAGCACTGGAGCTACAAGACAAAAAAGTCTATAGTCATAAAAATCTTTTCTGTAAATGCATAACCATCTCTCAACCCACTCAAACCAATTCTATCTCTTTCTTAAAGTGGTACAGACCTGTCTGTGTAGTTTAGAACTTGGCATGAATTATTAATGAATTTAATCAAATTTCTTTCAGTGCAGAATCTCTTCAGAATGCCATGTAGTCTAAGCTCAAGCCTAATCCCTGCATGGGAAAATAACCCTTGCTCTTTTATCTCTCTTTAGGGTGACGGCTCCACATTCCTGCAGCTGGGCTCTTCTATTGAGCAGCAGATCAATGGCATGTTTAAAGTGATGGAGGAGTACAACTGGGACAGTTTTGTGGTGGTCACCAGCCAATATCCTGGTTATGAGGCCTTCGTAGACTACATCCGCTCTTTCACAGATACTTCCTATTTCTTGTGGGAGCTGCAGGATGTCCTGACATTTGACATGTCAGCCGACGGCATGAATGACCTGCGTGCTCGACGGCTTCTGCAGCAGATCGATGCTCAGGTGCTGCTGGTGTACTGCTCCCATGATGAGGCCCAGTACCTCTTCACCATGGCCAGGGACGTGGGCCTGCTGGGGCCTGGTTATATCTGGATCATCCCCAGCCTGGCAGTGGGGAACCCCACTGTCCCCCCGCCGGACAGCTTCCCCGTTGGACTTATTAGCATCATCACTGACCGTTGGAAGATGAGTCTGAGGAACAGGGTGAGGGATGGAGTGGCCATCGTGGTGAAAGGTGTGGAGGGCTTCCGCAAGCAGAGAGGCTTTATTCCTGACGGGCACACGGACTGCCAAACCTCACTGCGACCAAACACCAACGACACACTCTTCAAGTAAGTTGTTGGGGAAAATGGATGTTGTACAAACTGCAGTGGAAATGAGTATTGGGATATTATTGGTACTACTACCTTTGCTTCAGTACTCTACTGCACTTTTTATTTTCTATCATAACACATAGGCTGTTTTATTTAAGCCAAGGCATTAATAACAATGAGCGTTATCTTCACCTGTTGAATTGATATGTAGTTAGACTTTAGATTGTTTTGCTTTTGCTATAACTGAGCAGTAGACTCTTTGAGTGTGGTGGGGAGGGAAAGAGGTGTGTAAGGGACATTAACAGTGAGCAGTAGGGTTGTTATGATTTTACCTTCCTCAGTTTTGCTCACTGATTTGACACTTCAGTACTTCTCTTATCTGTGTTTTTATATTTTGCCAGATCTTTAACATTTTTGTAGTTAAACAAATCAGTAAACCAATTCATTTTCACTGATTAATCTTCATGTAGGGTCCGGGGTAAGTGTGTATTTGTGCCTTTGTAAGCACAGCTATGGCCCCTACACCCAGGGTTCCAGAACCAAAAACAGAGTTTATGAGCAGGTAATGACCAGCTTTCACGCCACCACAGAGCAAAACGCACTAGTAATTATGATATAAAAAATTGTTGTATAAAATAAAATTCCAGATCAATTTGAGATTTAATAAAAGCAACAAACAAAGGTAAAAAAAAATCTTGACAGATCTTGTTCTTCGTAGTCGTGTAAATGGCAAGCTTAGGTCTTGTTCACACGGACCTCTGAATTAAGCTTTCTTTGTCGTTCATGGTGTCAGATGATTGTGAGCTGAACGCTGACAGTTTTTTGGCTCATTGGAGCAAATCAAAGCATCCATGCGGGTGTTCATCACATGCATTCGGGCGGCTACAGTTGCAGTCACCAGCCTTTCCTGCACCCTCTTCACACCCCAGATCCACATTCTGCCCACCTCCACCTTCCTCTTCACACCCCAGATCCACATTCTGCCCACCTCCACCTTCCTCTTCACACCCCAGATCCACATTCTACCCACCTCCACCTTCCTCTTCACACCCCAGATCCACATTCTACCCACCTCCACCTTCCTTTTTACCCCCAGATCCACATGCTACTCACCTTAACCATCCCGATCATTTTACTGCACTAACCTTTCCTCTCATGCTGTTGAAGTCTCACATACAGCTCTTCCATCATCTCCTCTGAAACACCGGCTTCTACAGTTAAGGCTGTACTGAACTCTTCTATTATGTCTTATAATATTGAGAATAATGTTGTCTACAGCTGGATCCATACAAATCAAACACAGTCAATCAAGCACAGCTAGAAAACACAATAAAAACACATACGGCGTGTAGAGCGCATACATTTAAGATTCAAACGTTTGTGAGGACAAGACCTTACAATTACCAACAGCATGAGTGAGGGAGAGAGGGAGAGAGAGTTATCTCTACATTACAGGAGAATGTAATGTGTACAAAAACCTTTAAACGACACTCTCCTAACTCTATAAATGAAAGTAAATGAAGAACACATTAGTCCATTTGGTTTCTGAAAACCAAAAGCTACCACACACCCTTTGTTCTGAAAGTCACAATGCCGTGTGTATCATACCATGCTTTAGGTGCTGGGATCACAGGCAGAAATATAGAATGATAAGATATGCCTCGTCATGTCAGCACAGCTTGAAAGAGCAATCTGGTGCCTTCTGTGATGGTGAACATCCAGCAAATCCTGTTTGATCTGAAAAAATTTAATCAGCAAAAGGGAAGCTGAGGACAGAAGATAGAGATGCAGAATCTGGCACAGGTCAAGGTCACTGGGTACAGAAAACCGGACACACTACACAGTGTGTGTGTGTGTGTGTGTGTGTTTGTCTGACATAAGGCTGTGGAACAGCTCACTTGTTTTGGGGGTTTTAAAAGCAGCAAAGAAACGGGCTTTTCAGTTTTCCACATTTCTCAATGAATATACCAGATCTTCTTCTCATTTCGAATATTACCTTATTTATTTAGGATTACACAGTTTTGCTTCATACAGGTCAAAGGTTTGGCATTCAGCAAAATGTTTTTTTACATTACAAATAATAAATGACTTTATCCATATTCTGTATTATTAAATCATTATTTTCACATAAAAAAGATTTCACAGATTTTCATATTTCAAAATTATTTGAACACGACATTATTTTGAAATTATTTCAACATTCTGAAGATACGTAATAAAATAAAAGTAAGGATGCCTTATTTTGGATACCTGATTCACTCAAATACAGGGGTCCTCGAGTTACGAAACAGATCCGTTCCTTCGGCAGTGATGACACCCTAGTCTAAGTCACTTACCGATCCTAACACAGTTGTAAAATCATAAAAACACAACTAAGCCACAGAAAAAAGAAAACTCCCTCACTCATACGCCGCATTACTGCGTATTCTACTTTACTGCGCGCAACCAAACTAGTTCAGTCATGTAGTCCGTAAGTACGAGGCTTACGGTGTCAGTTGAGTGGGAGTGAGCGTCGTAAACTCGAAACGTCTTATGTTGTGACCGTTGTAACTCGAGAACCCCTGTATTCAGTCTAATCCCTACTTTTCAGTAATTACAACTGATAATTACTACATGAATACGATATTTATACCTCAGTATAACAGGCTACAGACTATAGTTTATACTGCTTGTCACTCACTACAGCTTTTTAATTAAAGTTCCACCACCAAAACATGCAATATATTGCTTGCTAGACAGAAAACAAACATTTAAACTTACAGAAACTGGATTGGATTTAACATTGTGTCAGGCTGAGGGTACAGGAGTGTTTGTCTTACCAAGAGGTTGTATGTGTGTGGACCCGAGGCAGTGTTAATTTAAGGTGGTAATGAGAACAAACACTCCACCATACTAATGCGAATTAGCACAGGCTGTCAATGCTAATTTGACACGGGCATAACCCCATCACTGCGGTTATCCCTTTCTCACTCTACATTATTCTTTTAGTAATGTTACACTAGAAAACGTGCATCATTAATAAAGGCATGTCATATATCAGACAAAACTCTTGCAAACCTCTTTAAAACCGTGCGAGACATTGCTTAATGTGATGACACAGTCATACTACAGTCATAAATACTGACAGACACCACATTTACAGGTATCTCTCCATGTGCTTTTCTAAACAGTTGCTAGCAGCATCTCTTTTAGCTTTAGATGTTAGTCTTCCATTCACAGCAATAGTCTTTTAAACCATTCCAACCATTTTATGAACCATGCAGTCAGTCTACATTGTACTGTGTTATTTTATATCAATAATTCCTCAATCACACAGAATTAGGCTTTTCTGTTATTATTTATGCATAGAGGCTGAGAGACATTGCTTTTATTTTGCTACACTAATGAAATGCAATTACATAATTATGCATCTAATCACAGAGTAAGGTAGAGACAGTTATATGCAACAGTGTAGGCCATTAGCCAAAAACAGATTTTGTTGAGTTAAAAAGAAGTGAATATAAGATCAGTATGGAAAAACAGGAATAACACATTTCTGCACATTTTAATGCAATATTACTATTGATCAAATAAAATAAAGTACCATCTACATGGATGGGTCATTAGAAGAAACCTAATCATGATCTCACCATATAAGTCACCAGAGTTCAAGCCTTGTGGTGTGATGAAACAGTAACCAAAGGCATGTTTAGAGACATATAAGGCACTATTTCAATAAAAGATTGCCTTGCCAGCTGTTAAGTGTGAGGGATTGAGGATCTGTTATGCTGAGGGGTTGTGTGGTAGCCATTGGCACAGTTGTGGGAAAAAAAGGCGGATTTTACTAAACATCAACAAATCCTGAAAGCTAATGTCCAGCAGTTAGAGAAGGAACTAAATGAGAGAAGAGGATATTACAATGGAATGATAATCCAAAATATGCATCAAAAATAAACCTACAATTATGTGAAGAAAACAAAGATTAACGCATTGAAATGTCATTCACTGTTCACATCCTCAAAATATAAAAAATCAGACGAATATTGTAAATATTTCTGAACTTATAGCATTCTGACTGTTTGCTGGCTACAATAAATCTTTGGAGGCTATGATTTCACCCAATAGGGGTCTTACTCAATTCTAATTGAAAGGGTTTCCATTGATTACTTTTTATTCAATATTTTCCAGTATGCTAAATGAATCAAATACGTAAATCTTATGAAATACGTCAAATTTTAATTTTGACGTAGAAAATCAAAAAAATGTGCAATTGGACCAGGGGTGCCCAAACTTTAGCACATAACTGTAAAAGCAACCCATGAAGATTAGTACTGCATTATAACAGTCTGGGGAAGCTGTATATTACAGAGGTTTTGCTGTTTGAGTTGGAGCATGAAGATATAACCCCGTAAATTCCATCCTCACCAATCGCTCGTAATTAAGTCTGGTATTAATGAGCTGGTGATTTAGTCATTTCACCTGTTAATAAGATTACAGCAGATTACCAGATTACACTGGCTTTACACACAGATGACACACAGCCATGCCCACATTGCCCAGAGGGCCTCCATCACTGCTGTGATCAGAGTGTGTGTGTGTGTGTGTGTGTGTGTGTGTGTGTGTGTGTGTGTGTGTGTGTGTGTGTGTGTGTGTGTGTGT